>JBBGZY010002785.1:0-84594 GCA_037952925.1 Lithobates clamitans | reverse complement strand
GACCTCACCTATGGTTTTGGCACCTTGCAAGTTTACATGCCCCCCTGTAGATTTGGGGACTTCACATCTCTGATAAGGGAGACATGCACATGATTTGTGATACATTTTTTTGCATGCTAGCAGGGCGGCTGATAAGGCAGTACAGCCGGCTCTCCTGGCCTGGGCCCCATCAGTTCAAAAGGGGAGCCTGGGCATCTGCTGAGCAGGAAGGACCACTGATTGGCACTATTCAAGCCACAGCGCCCATATGAATGAGCCCCAAGACCACAATCTCACACACGCAGCTTCATTGATTAACACAATACAGTTTTATCTTTTAGATTTAGCAAGAATAGTGTTTTGTGTCCACTAATAATAAAAATTTCAGAGTATTTTTGGCAAAATTATAATTTGATATTGGGGGGGGGGGGGGTAGGCTGTACGGAACCCCATGATTTCTAAAAGCAGCCCTGAATGCTAGATAAATGTAAAGTGTACAAGTATGCCAATCCCTGTAATTCTACAGATGTTGTAAAAAAAAAAATAAATAAATAAAACTTTATCAAAAACGAATTGAAAAATGCTCTTCAGAGTAGTTGGGTAAAAGAAATCAGACGCATTCTGCCCTTTTTTAAAAATAGAAAGGACAATGTAAAAAATGATGATGCTATTATCTAACTCCATAAGGTCTTCTTCACAGGTCACCATCCAGGTCCTGAACCAGCTCATCCAGAAGATTCGAGAAGACCTCCCGAGCCTGGAGGCCTGTGAAGAGACAGAGCAGATCAACAAACACTTTCACAACACCCTGGAGCACTTACGTCTACGGAAAGACTCCCCGGAATCGGATGGGCCAGTTTACGAGGGTCTTGTTCTTTAAGCAACATCCTGTCCTCCCACTCCACTCTCTCCAGTTCATCGGCTCTGTTTATTGACTTTCATTTTTTTTTTTTTAAAAGCTCTCCTTGTCCATAGATTGTGCCTTCAGAAATGCCAAGTATGTGAGCCATCGATTCCTAAATTGTTCTGAGCACTTTGAAATGTTACTCGAGCTGTGTCAAAACAGAGGCGCCTGGAACAGCTTTTAGTGTTCTGTAGATCTTGATCTATCTGCTTGTACTGCACTGGTGGTGTTCTGTTACTGTACAAAGCTATTTTGTCCCCTTTCACACAGGCGCCTCCGTAAATCGAGATCTGTTTGCTCAGCGGGGGATCTTTCCACTGATTCCCGCTGAGCAGGCGGATGACAGGTCCGTGTCCGCTCCACTGTGCAGGGCGGACACCGACAAAGTCCCGCTCTCCTTTATGGGGCAATCGGGTGGAAATGGACCACCTGTCCTTTTTTCCATTTGATTCGCCAAACAGATGGGGAATAGGTCCACCATTTGCCTGTTTTTGGCGGACCGGATCGGAGCAAATGGCGGGGGGGTTGTCACCAGACATGTGTCCACTGGCATCCGCCACTCCATAGAAGAGACTGGAGGGTCCAATCATGTCCGCCTGAAAAACCTGACAGGCGGATCTTATCGAATTGCCCGTGTGAATGAGGCCTTAACCATTTTCACATCTCTTGGTTATGGTTAGTACGCTATCTCAGTGCAAGGGGCAGCATTGTACATTAGCTTTCAGTGGCCAAAAGGGTACTATGTTTCAAGCAAACTTGAAATTATTGTTAGGTCATATATTGAACAAAAGAACCGACAGCAATTACATCGGCATATAGTAAAACGTTATTGTTCCAGGCAAATTCACAAAAGGTCGGCGCAGACCCTCTTTACGTTGTTGTGTTTTACCCAGAAGAAGCTTATAGACTACTAGTAATCTGTATGGGTAAGCCCTTTCTGGGTAAAATGCATCAGAGTGACTGGACGGGCCTTCTGTGATCTTTGTCCGGAATAATAAAGCTTTACTATATGCTGATGTCATCAGAATGAGGTTGGTTCCTTTGTTTACTACACTTGGGGTGCACTGATAAGTTCTGTTCATCCTGGCACCTGCATCCACAGAGATGGGCTGTTTGCAGCCATACAAGCTACTCCTGTTGTCCATGTTGTGTACAGAACTGGTAACATTCAAAGCTACGTAGAATGCCCAAAGCTGTATGACTGATTGTTGAGATATTTAAAGCCCTACTTCACCTTTACCAATAATCGTCCTATGCAGGTAAGGAATGCCTGTAAATTTAAAAAAAAAATGGCTTTGACCAAAGGTAAAGAATTGCTTTAGGACTAGGTCATTTACGAACCTCCCAAAGCCTGGCCAAAAAATTTCCAAGGATGGCATCGTACCATTTATGCCTTGTTGCTAGGACCTTTCTAAGACTCTCCTAGCTGATTCAACACCCCTCCCCCGTCCTCATGTGCTCCCTTGCACCTTGTCACAGTAGCTTTGTGCTTAGCGATGCTGTGACGGAGGAGATAGCAGACGACACATGTGCGGGGGGGGGGGGGGGGGGTTGAGAGCTTGCTCCTGTAATGGTGGGGGAGAGCAGTAACAGTCGGAGGTGTATTAGCAACGTCCCAGCAACAAGACAGGAAGGTATGATGCCATCTCTGGGAGTTATTTTGCCACTTGCTTTTGGTGGGGGAACCCCCCACAATCAGCAAAGACCATATTGGCAGTACCTTGGCATTGGTCACATGACCAGAATTTACCATGTTATCTGTGCAGCCGCTGTGTTATGATTGACATGTATAGGATTGCCTGCACAGGAATGCACAGAACACCTTAGAGGGCTTGCCACTGAAAAAAAAAAAGTAAAAGCGCATTTAAATCTATATCCCTGATGCTGTAAATAATAGTTAATATGGTAAATTCTGGTCATGTGATCGATGCCAAGGTATGAGTGGAGGTCTCGCAAACCATTGCCAGCCATCGGCGTTGCTAAACCAGGCTTGTCCCTCTTCTGGGCAATTCACAAGTCACATCTATTTATCGGAATGGCTAAATGGAGTTCTGAGTCATTGAATGTTGCTTAAAAGCTACACTTACCTTACTATATATATATATATATATATATATATATATATATATATATATATATATATATATATATATATATATATATATATATATATATATATATATATATATAATATATTGTGAGGTCAGGTGCATGCTGGGTATGGGCCCCACCCACAGCCCACAAGGACCAAAATACTAAGCTCCAGTGTCAGTACAAAGGTCGTTTTATACGAGCGGCGTCTGCAGACTCTTCATAACTTCAGCTGTGATGACGAGAGCAAAAAAATAAATAAAAAATCTGGTTCAGACTGAAAATGTTCCCTGTGCTGGTTTGGAAATAGACTGAAGAATCTGATTGGCAGTTGTTGGGTCAGCAAGATTTATTCCCCCTTTTTTTTTTTTTTTTTACTTTCCTCAGGCAGTTGTGTTGATGAACGCTCGTAGGTTGCTGTTTGTGGGCTTCATCTGTCCTCGTTCCTCCCCTCCCCCCTTTTTTTTTCTTCTTTTAATCTAGTGAACGGCTGTGTGTTTGGCCTCTCATCATTTCCAACAGTCAGGAGCATGCAGAGAGACTTTTAAAAATTTCACATTTACATTTCTTCTCTTTTTTTGTTTTTTTTTTTACCCTTTTTATTTCAGTTAAACAAGGTTCTGTGGCGTTCAGTGAGGGCCACTACAGTGCACAGAGCTCATTCATCTGTTCAGATAGTCTAAAAGAGAAAAGAAGTCTGTGATCTCTATAGTGTATGTATAACCATCATTGTAAATTTAGGTTTAAATGCGTTATGCACATCTATTCATCTGATGATTTGCACTTGTGGTATAATAAAATGATTATTAACAGTTTGGGATGGTGTGACTTCCTGTGGTTTTTTTTTTTGTTTGTTTGTTTTTGTTTTTTTGTATTGTTTTTTTTTTTTAATTTGTTAAATTTGCTTTTTGTTTGTTTTTTTTTTTTGTTTTTTTTAATGTTTTTTTGACAAGAGACTATAAGGGCCCTTTCACACGTGTGGACCGTTCAAATTCGCCGGTAAGTTTTTACAGGCGGACCTGAACGTTCGCTCTATGAAGCAACGGATGTCAGCGGTGACATGTCCGATACGCTCTGCTAAATCCAGACGGATGGATGTCATATTTTCCATCCATCTGGTGGATCGGATGAAAACGGACAGGCGGTCCGTTTTCATCCAATCCCCCTATAGAGGTGTGCAGAGACGGACTTGTCATCCGCCGGCTCAGTGGGGATCAACGGATCAATCCCTGCTGAGCAAGCAGATGTCTGAAATCGGCTCCGAATGTGTGAAAGGGCCCTTAGACTGGGTTCGCACTGGTGCGATGTTAGACATGATGTTCCCACCCAACTGCTGTGCAGATCACATGCGATTTCTGCACGATGCGAATTCAGCCATACAGATTGTATGGCTGAATTTGCATTGCATTTGCACCAAAATGGTGCAGGACCCTTCTTTTGGGAATCGAATCACATGGGTGTTCACCATGTTGATGGGGACAAGGGCCTCCTTCCCGCAACCTTGGCCGGTGGTTGTGGGAGTCTGCGGGCAGGGGGCTTATCGGATTCTGAAAGCCCCCTTTAACAAACCTTTTTTTTTTTTTTTTCCATTCAACTGTCAGTGGGGAAGCCCGCTGACAGCTGATGACTCATCGGTTGTTAAGGATGCGGCGGCCGGCTTCCGAACCCTCTTCTTAGCAACCGGCTATATACAATGAATGTAAAAAAAATTTTAAAAATCACAAATTATGGTAAAAAAGCGGAAAGCACTGCAGAAACGCTCAAAAACAACAAGCATTGATGTGAATTCAAAGCCTAAAGCCTTCTGAATAACTTCGGGGGAAAAGCTGAATGTAAAGAGGCCGCTACTACTGATATAAAGTTTGCCCCAGTTGCATTGAAAAAGTTCGCATATAAACCAATATACAGTATATTTAAACCAGTCCTTAGATGTGGCAGCTGCATCGGTTTGTTTTTTTTGTTTTGTTTCTTTTTTTGACCTGGCGATGCTGCCGCTAACACACTTGCTGTCCCCTGGGTGGCTATGCTCACTCCTCCAGTGAATCTATGGAGGGAGCCATGGTTTTCACCCAGGCTGGAATTCAAGCATAGCTTTATCTCCCACAAGAAGATAACGTGATTTCTAGTTCTTACATTAAGTGACAAGGACACTGCGTTTCTGGCAGGATTAGCAGGTCATTTCTGTACTTGCAGAAAATGTTCTGCACTCAGAAAAAGAAAAGTAATGCAGCCCCAACATCTAAGGACTGCTAAGCTGCGACACATTACATTTTTTTGGTATTAGGTTTAGATATCCTTTGGTGCATATACATCATACAATACATGTACATTTCTCCTATATTTTGTCTCTGCAACTATGGCAAAAATCTGTTGATCCTGCCAGAAAGCAAGTGAGCTCCTAACTTCCTGTAGTGTACTGGCAACACATCACCTCTGTTGCCATGAAAACCTAAACAATGTTGTCAGCCCTCCTGGAGTTCTCCATTGCAGAACACCCTCCCTCTCCCTCATCTCCATAAGATAAGGGGGAGTGGCTTCAATTAGGGTTGCACCGATACCACTTTTTTAAGACCAAGTACAACACATCCTGCCTACCAGTGTTACTTTTGATTTAATTTTAGTTAGTCTTTTGATTAAAATGCCATTTTAGTTTTAGTCGTATTTAAGTCATCTACAGCTGTTTTAGTCATAGTCTTTTGACTAAAATGCCAATTTAGTTTTAGTCCCATTTTAGTCATCTGCAGTTGTTTTAATTTTAGTCGACTAAAATTGCCAGTACAATTTAGTTGAATAAAATAATTTTAGTCAACTAAAATCTAATGTGTTTAGTTAAATTGTAATGCATTTCTATAGAATTTCCAAACTCATTATATACTCCCTGGAGTAAAAAAAATCGAATATGTTATTTATGGTATTAAGATTTAAACAAACTCACAGATACAGATTTAGCCACTCTGGGTGGTCTGAGGAGGCCTGTAATGCACACAGTGCTCTGGATGGTGGTCTGAGGAGGTCTGTAAAGCACACAGTGCCCTTGACGGTGGTCTGAGGAGACCTGTAAGACACACAGTGTTCTGGATGGTGGTCTGAGGAGACCTGTAAGGCACACAGTGTTCTGGATGGTGGTCTGAGGAGACCTGTAAAGGCACACAGTGCTCTGGATGGTGGTCTTAGGAGGTCTGTAAAGCACACAGTGCCCTTGACGGTGGTCTGAGGAGGCCTGTAAAGCACACCGTGCTCTGGACAGTGGTCTGAGGAGACCTGTAAGGCACACAGTGTTCTGGATGGTGGTCTTAGGAGACCTGTAAGGCACACAGTACTCTGGATGGTAGTCAGACAAGGCCTACAGTGCTCTAGATGGTGGTCTGAGGAGGCCTGTATTGCACACAGTGCCCTGGAAGGGGGTCTGAGGAGACCTGGAAGGCACACAGTGCTCTGGATGGTGGTCTGAGGAGGCCTGTATTGCACACAGTGCTCTGGATGGTGGTCTGAGGAGGCCTGTAATGTTGCGCAGTGCTCTGTACGGTGGTATGAGAGAGGCCTGTAATGCTGCACATTGCTCTGGATCGTGGTCTGAGGAGGCCTGTAATGCTGCACAGTGCTCTGGGATGGTGGTCTGAGGAGAGGCCTGTAATGCACAGTGCTCTGGGATGGTGGTCTGAGGAGAGGCCTGTAATGCACAGTGCTCTGGGATGGTGGTCTGACTCTGAGAGGCCTGTAATGCTGCACAGTGCTTGATGGTGGTCTGAGGGATGGCATGTAATGCACAGTGCTCTGGATACCGGTGGTAAGAGGCGGCCCGTAATGCACACAGTGCTCTGGATGGACAGTGGTCTGAGGGGAGGCCTGTAATTGTAATGTACACACTCACAGCGCTCTCTGCTTTGGACGGTCGTCGCCGGGAGGCCCTTAATGCACAGTGCTGCTCTGGACGGTCGTCTGAGGACTCGGAGGCCTGTTATGCTGCCTGCACAACCTGCTAACTGCTGCTAAGCGATGCGCGCTACGGTCTAAAGTTACTTGCTTGCTGGGAGCGGAAGGAGGCGGAGCTCTGTAGAAACCGGGAGTTAGTGAGGGTAATAAAAAAAAATAACACTGCTGCCTATGTTTTGTCACATATGGCGACCCATCACATTTGGCTACCCGCTGGACTGCGCATGCACGATGCCGCTATATGCGTTCCAACATTGTGGCGATCTGCGCTTGCACAGGATTTTGTGGCCACACCCCTGGGTCCAGGTCCAAGCCCCTCCATCCAAGTGGACATAGGCAGATCACAGTTATGCCGAGCGAAGCGAGGCCGTGCCCCAAGCATGGCGAGCGAAGCGAGCCTGCGAGGGGCCCTGTGGCAAAGTGGTCTTACAACAGTGTTGGAACGCATATGGCGGCGTCGCGCGTGCGCATTCCAGCGGGTAGCAAAATGTGATGGGTAGCCGAATGTGACGTGACACCTACAGTTGTCCACTCTGTACCAACCTTTTGCCTCCCTGATTATTAAATTGCTCTAAAAGCTTTTGCTGGGATCAAATTTACTCTTAAAGATTATTATGATGTTTAATAAAAATAATCTTTAAGTATTCCCACTTGTTTGGGTGGTGTGCTGGCTTATATGAAGAGCGATAAGAAGCCACTTTTTTATTATGTGATCTCTTTATCGGACAGCGGGAAGGGGTGGGGGGGGGGGGGGGATGATGACGCTGGCAGCACAGAGGAAATATCTGACATTTTCACTCTCTCCTTCAGGTCATTTTCTTTTTACTTTATTTTTTTTTGACGGAGAGGAAAAAAAAAAAATTCTGCCGTATTCGGACATGCTCAATCAATTTGTTTTCATCTTTGTTACTTCAAAAGAGGCATAATAAAATATTGGATTTTACGCCGTCGTATGCCGGGGCTGACTTGAGGTCAGCCGGAGGAAATTGGAAGACCGCCCTGCGTTCTTATATCATCTCGGTGTTTATTGCTATGAGATCTGTTTCACACGCTTTGGAGACTTATGGCCCTGTACACGCGATAGGATTTTCCGACAACAAAATCCATGTAGTTCCAGCTTTTGCGGAACTACAAGTCCCATCATGCCTCTGCCTGCGTGAGTCATGCTTGTAACTGTCAGCCTTGCAGTGACTCATGGGACTTGTAGTTCTGCAAACAGCTGGAGGGCCGCCAGTTTGACACTTGTGCCCTAGAGAATAAAATGGTAGTGGTTCCAATTTTTTATGTCACACGATATTGCTGCAAAGGACTAGGAAATTTCGTAAAAAAAAAAAAAAAAATACACTAAAGTTGAGTTTACGCCGCACAAACCCAAAAAATTACCCAATTTTTGGTAAATATATAAAATATGAGTAAGTAAATAGATACCCAACATGTCGAACCATAAAGGGTAAGGCTGCTTTCACACTGGGGCGGTAGAGGGCGTCGGCGGTAAAACAGCGCTATTTTTAGAGCTGCTTTCCCGCGGTATTCGGACGCTAGCTGTGCGGTTTTAACCCCTGAAAAAGGGTTAAAAACACTCGTATAGCCGCGCTGCCCCATTGATTTCAATGGGCAGGAGCGGTTTAGGAGCGGTGAATACACCGCTCCTTCACCGCTCCAAAGATGCGGCTTGCAGGAGATTTTTTCTTCTCCCGCTAGCGCACCGCTTCAGTGTGAAAGCCCAAACAGCAGCAGCTGTTTTGGGTCGGTTTGCAGGCGGTATTTTTAGCGCAATAACGCCTGCAAACCGCCCCAGTGTGAAAGGGGTCTAATTCCACTTTCGTGGGAAAAAAAATAGCAAATAAAGAAACAATAATATAGCACATATAATTGCGACACTAGTCATATTGTAATTGAATATTATTAAAAATGACCTTTCCTTTTCAATCTACAGCCGCTGTAATTTTCTGAAAATACAATGCAATATGGCTACCTAGAGGAGTTCTGTACACAGAGTGTGTACTGACCACTCCCCCAGAAACATCATTTCCTACTTGTGTGATTGGCTCACCAATTTTCCCAGAAGTCTGCCTAAGATACGAGTCAGATTTCAGGCACCCCCTGCAACAAAAAAAAAAATTCATTTTTGGAGAGATACTTTCAATAGGAACACGTCTAAAGGGATGCAGACCCAGCAGCTTTCCTCATTAGTGCTCTGCAGCTGCCCCTGCTGACTGATAATTAGGAAGCCACTCCCATTAGAACCCCTCAGTACAGAGGCACAGACAAACACACAGGGATTACTTCAGAATAACAAAAGGTAGGAATCTGCAACAAAGGTTGTTCTAATCCTTGCAATGTACGTAGATCACCCAGAGGGAAATGTTTTGTTTTTTTCAACAAAAGTGGAGTTGCGTTTTAAATTTGCAAGCGCCTGTGAAATGGCGACAAACTTAAAGCGTAACTCCACTTTTGTTGAGAAAAAAAAAAAACATTCCCCTCTGTGTGATCTATGTACATTACAAGGATTTTAACAAACTTCATTGCTAATTCCTGTGTGTTTGTATCCATGTGGGAAAGCGAGCCTAATGGGAGTGATTTCATAATTATCAAACAGCTGCTGCACCTGCAACGTCTCTAATGAGGAAAGCTGCAGGGTCTGTATCCCTTTAGACGTGATTTTCTACTGGGAGTGTCTCACCAAAAATGACATTTTTGTTGCAGGGGATGCCTGACATCTGACTTGTATCTTAGTGCAGACTTCTGGGAAAATGGGTGAGCCAATCAGACAAGCAGAAAATGATGTTTCTGGGGGCGTTTTGTACACATTCTTTGTATAAAACACCTCCATGTAGCCATATTGCGTTGCATTTTCAGAAGATTGCAGAGCTGCAGATTGAAAAGGAAAGGTCATTTTTAATAACATTCATTTACAATATGACTTAAGTCGCAGTTGTATACGCTATACTATTTTTTTTTTCTTTATTTTCAATTTTTTTTTTCTCCCACGAAAGTGGAGTTATCCTTTAAGTATCCTATATTTTCTATAGACAATGCTTTAAAAGTCCCCTATAAGTCATCAGTTTAGTGTTTCAGAGGTGGTCTAATGCTAGAAATATTGCTCTCGCTCTGGCGTGTACAGCAATATGCAATGTGTATGTATTTTGTGAGTAGCTGCCCCTGACATGTGTGTTTACATTCGTATGCATGTGTATGCAGGGACGGGGCCTCAAAAATGAAAGAAAACTTTTTTTTACACTTTTTTTTTTAATTTATTTTTTATCACATATCACTCTAATATTTTTATTAGAGTTTCTGGATTTTGAGTCATGGGGAAAGCAAAAGAATTGTCTGCAGGAAAATGTAGTTGAACTTTATTAAACAAGAAAGGGATATAAAAAGATATCCAAGGATATAAGAATGCCAATCAGCAGTGTTCAAACTCCAATCAATGAGGGGTTCTGTTAAAAACCAAACCATGGTCAGGTAGACCAACTAAAATTTCAGCCACAACTCTCAGGAAAATTGTTCGGGATGCAAAGAAAATCCCACAAATAACTTCAGGTGAAATACAGGACTCTCTGAAAACTTGTGGTGTGGCTGTTTCAAGAGGCACTTGAAGAAAGATGGGCTGCATGGCCGAGTCGCCAGAAGAAAGCCATTACTATGCAAATGCCACAAAGTATCCCGCTTACAATACGCCAAACAGCACAGAGACGAGCCTCAAACCTTCTGGCACAAAGTCATTTAAAGTGATGAGACCAAAATTTAGCTTTTTGGCCACAACGATAAACCCTACATTTGGAGAGGAGCCAACAAGGCCTATGATGAAAGGTCCACCATTCCTACTGTGAAACACGGAGGTGGATCACTGATGTGTGAGCTACAAAGGCACAGGAAATTTGGTCAAAATTGATGGCAAATTGAATGCAGTATGTTATCAAAAAATACTGGAGGAACATTTGCATTCATCAGCCAGGAAGCTGCGCATGGGACGTACTTGGACATTCCAACATGACAATGATCCAAAACACAAGGCCAAGTCCACCTGTCATTGGCTACAGCAGAATAAAGTGAAGGTTCTGGAGTGGCCATCTCAGTCTCCTGACCTCAATATCATTGAGCCACTCTGGGGAGATCTCAAAACGTGCAGTTCATGCAAAACAGCCCAAGAATTTACAGGAACTGGAGACTTTTTTGCCAAGAGGAATGGGCAGCTTTACCATCTGAGAAGATAAAGAGCCTCATCCACAAATACCACAAAAGACTTCAAGCTGTCATTGATGTTAAAGGGGGTAATACACGGTATTAAGAACTGGGGTATGTAAACTTTTGATCAGGGTTATTTGGGTAGTTTCTGTTGCCATTATGATTTAAAAAGAGTAAACACAGTTGATTGATAATAAATTAATTCAGCCAAACACTAACCATGAGTGAAAGAAAAGTTTTTGTGTTATCAATCATATTCTCTGAAAAATGGCGAAGAAACTGTTGGCGCTATATAAATCCTGTATAATAATAATAATAATAATTATATATATATATATATATATATATATATATATATATATATATATATATACCGGTATATATATATATATATATATATACACCCCATGGTATATGTATGTATGGTGTATTTGTTTGCTGGTTTTAAAAAGGGAGATCTGTGCCAGTCTCCTTGTTTATGGGTCAGGGTACATGCCACGTGCATTTACCTTGCAGATCATGCTCAGGCGTCATCCCAATTTTTTGTTAATTCAGCTTCAGTCTTAAAAGAAAAAAAAAACACCAGCCTGTACCTGTGCAATTTTCTATCCTCCGAACACCCTCTGCCTCTTCCATTTGCAGCGCTCTGAGGAATCTTTTGTGCCATCCTTGTGAATGGCGTCCTCATTACTGACATTACAAGTGTTACAATAGACAGAACTTCCCACCGCAATCAATAACTCAGCAAGTATTTCTCCGCATTGTCAGGTTGTGTCTGAGCACCCACCATTCTGTGTACTTTGGCACAGTACGACATTTATACGTGGTGGGATGCAATGACGAGGCTGCTCTGTGATAAGCGTTTTATACCGTACATTAGTCATGAGCCAAAAATTTGCACGGCTCTTATTTCATCTCCTGTTGCCATCGCCGTTTATTTGGAGGACACAACATTATAATGGATGAATCACAAAACCAGCCCATTGAAAGTTGAAGCAGAACTCCGGACAGGCAAAAAAAAAAAACACAAGCATTTATGCAGCTCTATAACCACTTGAAGACCAGATCTTTTTCCAACACTTTTTTTTGTGTACATGTAAAAATTGTATTTTTTTGAGTAGAAAATTACCTAAAACAGCCAAACATTTTATATATATATATTTTTTTTTAAAGCAGAGGTCCTAGAAAACCAAATGGTGGGTGTTGCAATTTTTTATGTCACATGTTCTTTTGCGCAGTGGTTTTTCATACGCAATTATTTTGAAAAAAAAAAATGAATTTTGATGCACAAAACAACAATATAATACCCAATAGTTTGGTAAAATATAAAAGATTATCTTAAGCCAAGTAAATAGGTACCTAACATGTCAATGCTTTAAAATTGCGCACGCCCGTAGAAGGGCAACAAACTACGTCCGTTATATTATCCATAAGCGGCATTTTAACAGCCTTTACAGGTTACCAGTTTAGATTTACATAAGGGGTCTGGTGGTAGAATTATTGCTCTCGATCTGACGTTCTTGGGAATAGCTCACATGTGTGGTGCGATCGCTGTTAACATCCTAACACGTGCGTTCGCCTTTGTGCGCAGGCGCAGGGAGATGGAGGCACTTTCATTAATTTTTTTTACACTACTACTACTACATTTTATTTTGAGTTTTTTTTTATCGCTTTTATTGTTTTTACAAGGAGTGTAAACATCCCTTGTGATAGCAATAGGCAGTGACAGGTCCTCTTTACTGAGACATCTGGGTTCTCTTAGACCCCAGATCTCTCCTCTGTCTTTAAAAGCTTCTTTGAAGCCAATCGCATTTGTGTCCATCAGACAAGGTGGTAAAAAGCGGCTGTTTCCAACCAGCAAGATGCCCCACCGTCAGGCATGGTGACGTCAGGTAGCACAGCTCCTCCCTATGCGTTTCGTCACCATAGACGTCATCAGGGGCATGGCTAGGTTCTACGTTAGTCACCTGTAATTATAGCTGAACTCTAGCCTTATCTTCAGTCTTGAACAGCTGTAAAGGTTCATGTACTAAAAATCTCCTACTTTGTTTTTCACTGCACACTGTGACTTTCTCATGGAGACAGAAGCTTCAGCAAGTCAAAAAGAGCCCACCTCATTTCCTGGCGGGAGCATATCCGGCTGGATGCGACTTCAGCGCAGCTTGCAAACGGCTTCTTTTATAGAAATCAATGCGAGCTGCTCTGAAGTCGCCCCCCAAGTAGTGCAGGAACCTTTTTCTAAGTCGGGGCGACTTGAGTCGCTCCGATTAAAATGGTTCCATTGCACTGAATGGAGCGCGACTTTCCAGACGACTAAGTCATTCAAAGTGTAACAATGCGTTAAACCCCAAAACCACAAATGTAATACCCTGTTTCCCCTAAAATAAGACCTAGCGTGATTGTCGGTGATGGCTTCAATATAAGCCCTACCCCCCAAATAAGCCCTAGTTAAAGTCCTTGTAGGTCTTATTTTCAGGGTAGGGCTTATTTTCGGGGAAACAGGGTAGGGCTTATTTGGAGGGTAGGGCTTATATTGCAGCCATCACTGACAATCACGCTAGGTCTTATTTTAGGGGAAACAGGGTATATATTGCAGCTTACCAATCATTAGATGCGTTGGCTGCATTCGTTTTCTTTTCTTTGCACAACTGGGGCGACTTGTTAGGCGACTAAGTCGTCTGATAAGTTGCCCCAGTGTGAACCGAGCCCTATTCATCCCAGTGGCCCCATTATATGATGAACGCACCCAATCACAAACATATATTATATTGCTACTTACCAATTCTTAGATGTCCTGGCTGCATTGGTTTTCCTTTTTTAGGCTTTCTTACTATTATTTCCACCTAGTGATCCTACCAGCAAGTCTGTTGTTTTTCAAAAGAACAAGCTCTCTTGCAGTTACAGAGATGAGGCTAACCATTTACCCACTGACAGGGGTGCTTACAACGATCAGCTTTTATTTATTTATGAAAAACCTTTATCCCAAAAGGGAAAAAAAAAAATCTGTTTGCTGTAACTGATTATAAAGTATTAGCCGGACTTTGGCTTCAACTTGTTACTGTGCCTAAATCTACTAGTACATCTAATACTCCCCTCCCCCCAGACTTACAATGCTGTTGTACAGTGGCAGCTGTTGCTCAATATTTTGGGAGGGGGGGGCAAACAAACCTGCCCCTCTCACTCACACAACCTCCACCCCAAACCCCCCACGCCCCCCCCCCCCCCCTGCGGGACAGGAAGGCAGCGATCGTGATCGGCGGTGGTGCGCGCTCCTGGAAACTGCCCCTGGCCCCCCTCACTCGCACTAGCACCCCTACCCGGACCGGAAGGCGGGCAGGCATCCATGTCCTTACCTTAGGAGGTGGTGCTGGTGAATCCGGGGGTAGGGCTCCTGGAAGCTGCCCCTCCACCTGCAGCAGCTTGCCGAGGGAAGAGCCAGACAGGTGCTTCTCCTCCCGGCTGAACAGGAAGTAGGTCCTGAGACCCGATTGGCCGGGAGTCCTAAGACTCCCTGGCCAGTCGGGTCTCGGGACCCACTTCCTGATTGGTCGGGAGGGAGAAGCAGGAAGACAATAGCACATATTAATTCGCTATTGTCACACAACTGTGTGGGCTTGGGGCGCAGTGCTCTGCGCCCTGAGCCCAGCCTTTTTTCAAGCCAATTAGAGCTTCAGGTTCTAATCATGTGCTTCAAAAAAGAAAAAAAAAAACATTGGAATCCATCTGTCTGGCGCCCCACGTGGAGATTAGTAAAGAGAAGAGAGACTATTACCATGCCAAATGAAGAGTATGGTGGTCCCATCCCTAGTGTAATAGAACAAGAGAGGAAACCCCCTAAATGGGACTTTGACAGACCACCAATTCAATGATAAAAAATATCTTTAATGATAAGAATAAAAAAGACAAGTGTCGTCTACACATTACATAAATATATAAAATACATCACAAAAGAAACCAAAACAAAAAAAAATATATTATAAATACAGGTACAGATCAACATATGTACTCTGATGCCCTCCATGTCCGCATGCAGATTAGAGGCCGGGCGCACGGATTAGGGGGTTGGCGCCCCTAATGGAGAGGCTGCCGCTACTGCTGTCCAAAGATGGCTCCTGTGCTCCTTCATCCAGAGTTGAGGGGGGCACTCTAACACAATAGGTGTGTTACTGGCCAGATCACCAATTGAAAACAGAGGGGAAAAGAAGCCAAGGAAAAGAAAACGAATGCAGCCACCACATCGAATGATTGGTTAGCTGCAATATATTACATTTTTGGCTTTAACTTCCCTTTAATGCATTGCAGGCTCTGATTGGTGGTGTTCCCTTCCTTATACTAAAAAGAGAAGAAAGATCAGAAGGATAGCCCTCCACCCTGCACACCTTTTCTCCATTATATCTCCAACATACATTTTCAAGTGTAGCCACACCCCCTCAGCAAGTCACCGCTGAGCGCGGCAATGGCGCAATGCAGATCAGTCCATGAATCCTAACTCCCGATTGGTTGGCGGAGACGTCCGCGCTTCTTCTCTCTCCGGCGTTTACACATTCCTTTGAAATCCCCAACCACCAAAATTCCATTTTTGAAAAACATAACGGCAGATCTGCGATGTGCGTTTCCGTGGAAACACGTCAGCCTGGAGTGCGTATTCAAACAGCTTAATCAGAAGTTTTGTCTTCGCCGCTGAGAGATAAATAGTAATTTGCGCCGCCGGGCTCTGGATGCAGCGGCTGAGTGGAATGCAATTTTTTTTTTTTCTTTTATTATTATTTATATCGATTGTCACTTCACGGGCTCCGGCTCTCTGCGTATTAAAGCAAGCTTATTTATAGAACGCTCCGTCCATAACCGGCGATCGATTGCAACTGGGTCACCCATGGTGGGGCCACATACCTACCGATCTGTGATCGACCTAGGTACCAGCCATCGCAGACATGGGATTCACCATCCAGAAAAATAAAGAATGGACATGTGCAGGACGAAAAAACGTGTTTTTCGTTTAAATTCCTTATTTACATAAATTTAGTTAAATTTGTTTAATTCATTTTCCGAATTCATTTCGTTTATTCGAATCGATTCAAATTTTCCAAATTAGTTTTCGATTTGTTTCCCCCGATTTCCAAAGAGAATAAAATAGAATTGAAAATAACGGAATAGAATAGAAAAAAAAAAATAGATTCGAAAAGAAAATAAGAGAAAACTATAGAATAGGATAGAGTAAAACAGAACAAAATAGAATAGAAAATAAAAGAACAGAATAGAAAAGAATCAAAACTAATAGAATAGAATAAACAAAGAATAGCTATAAAATAGAATATAATAATCTTCTGAAATTCGAATAGAAAAGAATAGAATACAAAATAAAAGAATTAAAAAAAAAGAACAATAGAAGAGAATAGAATATAACCATTTCCCAAAATTCAAATAGGATTTGAATAGAAAAGAATAGATTAGAATAGAATAGAAAATAACAGAATACTATAGAAAAAAAAATCAATAGACTAGAAAGAATAGAACCATCTTCCTATTCTAATCTATTATTTTTCTGTTCTGTTCAAATTCAAAATGATTCTTTATGAATTTTGGAAAATGGTTATATTCTTTCTATTCTGTTCTATTGTTTTTTTTTTTTTAATTATATTATTTTTCTATTTGTTTATTCTATTCTATTATTTTCTAATTTATTCTATTCTTTTCTATTCAAACTCAAATGTATTCTGTTGCAAATTCGAATTTCGGAAGATGGTTATATTCTTTTTATTCTATTCTGCTGTTATTTTCTATACTATTCTGCTTTTTTTAATTCAATTCTTTTCTATTCTATTATAGTCTAGTCTATTCTATTCTCTTTTTTTTCTATTCTATTTTTTTCCTATGTATTTGAATTCAAATATTTATTCTATTTGAAATTCGAATTTCAGAAATTGGTTATATTCTTCCTATTTAATTATATTCTTTTTTTTTATTCTACTCTATTCTATTTTTTTCTATTCTTTTCCATTCTTTTATTTTCTATTCTATTTTGTTCTGTTTTACTCTATTATATTCTATTCTTTTTTTTTTTTTATTCTATTCCTTTATTTTCTATTCTATTTTAATCTCGTTAGAAAACAAATCGAAAACTATTTAAAAACGATTCAAATCTATTCGAATTCTAATTTCATCTGCAATTTTTTTCGTTATTTCGGATTTGTTTAAATTCGGTACTATTGTAATTCAGAAATTCAGATACATCCACATTTCTGAACACAACAAAATTGGTCAGAATTTCAATTCAGAATGAAATGAACTGCACATATGTAATAAAGAAACAATGTAACAATTATGGTAGTAAAGTGGTTGTAAATCCTTACATATACCCAGTGAAGTAACTATCCTTAGGTGATACACAGAGGTGAAACAACGCCTCCTACATAAGTTGTACCCGTTTATCTGCAGTATTCTCTTCTCTACATACAGAATTTATAAAGCTTGTCTAAGAGTTCAGAAAAAGGGGGGCGGAGAGCTGAGGTTACACTCTGCAGAGCTCAGTATAGAGAGCTCTGGGAGCTGAATAAAGGAAGGGGGACACGTCCCCCTTCACACAGCACACAGGGACAGAGCTGAGGCTGTCAATCAGCTGGAGATCCCTCCTCTGTCACCATTTTTCCCTTGGTGTCAGGAGAACTTGTCAGAAGTGATTCATGCAGAGAGCAGAGGAAAGAGGCAGCAGACAGAAATGACACTTAGTGCTCTGGATTGGGACAAGTACACGCTATAGAGGGATGTGCTTTGTTCATATTTCATTTAATTGATCCTCATGGTGATCGGCTGTCTGACACATGTTCAATCAATCAGAAATGATCAATAAAGTTTAGCTGCTGACACCATTAGAGCCCGTTCACCCCAGTTCGTTAAAAATTGAACTTGCGTTTTGCATAAGGTGCTTATTCATTTTTAACACTGTGAGCTGCTTACAGTGTGCATTCAAAGCTCATTTCCTGGCCGGAGGACATCCGGCATCATCTGGGTGCTCAACCCGCGGCCCTCCAGCTGTTGCGGAACAAGTCCCATCATGCATCTGCCTTTGGGAGTCATGCTTGTAACTATCAGAAGCTTGCAATGCCTCATGGGACTTGTAGTTCCGCAACAGTTATAGGGCCGCAGGTTGAGCGCCTATTCTCACCCTTTCCTTCCCAGCCTGACTGCCCCTGGCCCACCCCTTTCATTCATTGGATTTCAAGTTCTTCCTATCATGGAGGCCCAGCGTCACATGTGGGCGTTACCTATGCAAAACCAGCCTGCCTGGGAACACCCACCCCTCCAGACTGACAACCACCCATCAAAGTATTTTAATATTTGCATAACTCCTCCCAAGAGCCAGCCCACTGCTTTGCGCCAGAACCAAGAGCTCTTGAGAGGAGTATTGAAGGCGCTGTGAGGTTCTTTGGGACCCTCCCACCAGCCATGATCTGCCTACATCCATAGAGAAGAAAGGAGACCTTGTGATGATGTCACTGATTCTAATGAAAACAAGAAAGGTTTTATTTAAAAATGTTGTCATGTTGACGAGGGGGGGAAAAGGAGCATCCAGGGAAGGCAAAATCTAAGAAAAATAAATGTCATCTTCAGCCCCGGACCATTGGGCTGGCCAAAGACCAGAGCAGTTTTTGCGATTTGGCACTGCTTCGCTTCAACAATTGCGCGGTCGTGCAACGTGGCTCCCAAACAAAATCAACGTCCTTTTTTCCCAACAAATTGAGCTTTCTTTTGGCAGTATTTGATCACCTCTGCGATTTTTATTTTTTGCGCTATAAACAAAAAAAGAGCAACAATTTTGAAAAAAAATGCATTTTTTTAATTTTTTGCTATAATAAATATCCCCCAAAAATATATAAAAAAACATTTTTTTCCCCTCAGTTTAGTTCGATACGTATTCTACATATTTTTGGAAAAAAAAAATCACAATAAGCATATATTGGTTTGCGCAAAAGTTATAGCGTCTACAAAATAGGAGATATTTTTATGGCATTTTTATTAATATTTTTTTATTAGTAATGGCGGCGATCAGCGATTTTTATCGTGGCTGCGACATTATGGCATACACGTCGGACAATTTTGACACATTTTTGGGACCATTGGCATTTATACAGCGATCAGCGCGATTAAAAAATGCATTGATTACTGTAAAAATGTCACTGGCAGTGAAGGGGTTAACACTAGGGGGCAGTAAAGGGGTTAATGTGTGTCCTAGGGAGTGTTCTAACTGAAGGGGGAGGGGACTGTGCAGGGAAACTAACAGAGCGCCTGTTCATACAAGATTGTTACTCTCCGGTATATAGTGATCCCCGATACCCGACGCGTTTCTGCTTTAAGCACCTTCCTCAGGGGTATTAAGTAAGAGTGTATGTAGTCATGATTTTATCTCTACTAAAAAAAATTGAAAAAGGACATATCACAGTGGTACAAAAAACAGAGACAGGTCTCCCCGACGAAGTTCGCCCTCCTCCTTCCTCCGCTGCCGAGCCATTTAGAAAGTGCGCATGCGCAGTGTCGAACCAGCTGTGATGCCGAAAAGGCTTCACTGACGTTTTCCCTTTACCAGGAATGGCTGCGTCGAAAGCCCGTCAGAAAATTGGCTGCGGTGCCGACATTGCGAGATCCCTGGAAAGGTCAGTGCCCTAATATTAAAATTGAGCAGCTACAGTGTTTGTACCTGCTGACTTAAAATTTTTGGAGGGGGGGGGGAGGGGCTGGAGCCCCCTCTTTAAGGTTTATTTTACCGTTTCTTGCCACAGGTCCCGGTTGTCGGCGTTCCTCCGGCAGCCTCCTCTCTCATTTCGTCATTCCTCGGCAGAGTTGAGAATTCCGGTGCTAATTTAAGCCGCGCAATTTAGTGTCATTTCCAGCCGGCGGCTTCACTTCTTGATTTCTCTTGTGATGAGACATTGAGCCTGAAAATAGGAGGCAGATTACACCCTGACAGCGCGATCCGCGCAGCTGTACCACCCATGTCATGAATGGGGATGAGATGAACATGCTGCAGATTATCATCCAGCGGGGAAGCAGATCTGCACTGCGGGAGGTCCCTGTCTGTCTGTGGTTGTCAGCTTTCCAGATACAGAGAGACGGGAACAGATCGCTCAGCAGATGGAAGCCCAATCACTGAAAAATAATATATCAACCCTAAACAGACATTTTTTTTTTTTTTTTGTTAAAACTCCTCTGCATATCATACACTATTATCATGTCTACTTTTCATAAAATACCTTCTTTTAACCTTTATGTATCCAATGCTGCATCTCGCTGCTGATCTCCTGCAGCCCATAACAGTAAGTGCCTGAACAAGGAGCATCATGGGAAAGTTTGGGCTGAGAGCGTACAGTTCTAAAATTAATATTTAATCTTTTGATGAAAGATTCATATATATATATAACATTTCAAATGTAATTACATAGATATACATGTGTGTGTGTATATATACAGGGTATATCAGTGCCTTGAAAAAGTATTCATACCCCTTGAAATTTTCAACATTTTGTCATGTTACAACCAAAAACATCAATTTATTTTATTGGGATTTTATGTGATAGACCAACGCAAAGTGGCACATAATTGTGAACTGTAAGGAAAATGATAAATGGTTTTCATAATTTTTTTACAAATAAATATGTGAAAAGTGCGGCGTACATTTGTATTCAGCCCCCTTTTACTCCGATACCCCTAACTAAAATCTAGTGGAACCAATTGCCTTCCAAAGTCACCTAATTAGTAAATAGAGTCCACCTGTGTGTAATTTAATCTCAGTATAAATACAGCTGTTCTGTGAAGCCTTCAGAGGTTTGTTAGAGAACCTTAGTAAATAAACAGCATTATGAAGGCCAAGGAACACACCAGACAGGTCAGGGATAAAGTTGTGGAGAAGTTTAAAGCAGGGTTAGATTATAAAAAAAATATCCCACGCTTTAAACATCTCATGGAGCTCTGTTCAATCCATCATCTGAAAATGGAAAAAGGGGGACCTACTCAATATTAGGCGGGTTGTCATAAAATTATTATCTTGTATAGGCAATATGTTTGTTCATTGTAACATAGAGCGCCCTCTGGAGGATGAAGGACTCTTGAAACTCTTTGATTAGTGCTACCCTTGGTGAGAACGGCACCTTTTAGGAGAAATCTATCGCAGCCTAGAGCCTACCCTACAGAGACCATCTTCTTATGTACAGTAAGTCCGGGTCGTCTAGTTCAGTAAATAATGGAAGATAATCAGAGCGCCTGTCTTGTGTGTAGAGTTATTAGTGTATCCGGTGGTGGAGCACTTCATTAGAAGCGGTAACGTCATTTCACCGGTCGCTCCAAACAGAAGAGATGCAGATGGCTCCTCACCTCCGATTAATTTTGCGGCCACCTTTAATAACGGTCTGTCACAGGAAGCCTCCGGGAAGGATGATAATTACGGTCGGTAATTAACGAGCTCCCACTCTCTGACAGCAAAATCAACCTCGAAAAATGAAGAGTTTACTGTAATGTATTGAGAATAACCCAACGCTACATTTCAGATATTCTCCAATTTATACATCCGCCAAACACCAATTACCGATGCCTCGGAATTAATCGGGAAAGGAAACAAAAAGTTTACGCCGTCCACATCAAGAAATTGTAAGAGTGATCTATGTGTATGTGTGTGGGGTGTTCATATCAGCCGTTTAAATTTGACCCCCTGATTTTCCGTCAGTCTTGCACAGCTGTACCGACTCCTCTCCTGTACTGAAATGGCTTACTCTGATTTTGCTGCACACTGTGAGCTTCTCACAATGTGCATCAGAAGCTTCAGCAAAGTCAGGTAGAGCCCGCCTCATTTCCTAGCTGGAGGACGTCCAGCATCATCTAGCACTTTCCTCTCCGCTGGTCTGTCCCTGGCTCACCCCTTTCATTCATTGGATTTCAGATCGTTCAATCATGAAAGCTCAGTATCCCATGTGGGTGCTCTGTATGCAATTAGTCCACCTAGGAATGCCCAATCTTCCAGACTGACACCTGTCCATTACCGCATTTTGATATTTCCATAGCTCCTCCCATGAGCTAGCCCATCGCTTGCACCAGGACTAAGGGTTTTTGAGGGGAGTGCTGAGGCAGGGCGCTGTGATGTTTTTTAGGGAGGGGCTGAAGCAGCTGGGGGTGGGGTCTATTTGCAGAGTTAAGCTCCCGTGCAGCACCTGAAGCCAGCAGGAAGGGAGAGGAGGAGAAGCAGGCAGCTGCAGGGGAGCCACAGGGGATTGGTGCAATGGGAAAAAAGGGGGAGATATTGGTGCAACACCTTGTAGCCAACCTTCTCCTGACCATTCCGCTTCCCCAAGCTTTTCACAAGCAACCTTCTGCCCCTCCCACCAGCCATGATCTAGAGATGCACAGAGACCCAGTGATCAGGTCACTGGGTCTAAAATAAGGTATGTCATGAATACTGTTATCTTGTGTTGATGAGGGGGGAGGGAGGAACCAGGAAGGATTAAGTATAGGCAGATTAACACCTTCCCTCCTGGCCTATAGCAGATTGACAGCCGGACGGGGGCTTTACCGTTGTGACTGGACGTCATGTGACAATCTTCAGAACGTGCCCCCCGGCGATGACGTAGGCTTTTTACCATGTGATCAGCGGTGTGCAATCACAGCTGATCACATGTAAACAAATGCCGGTTATCGCCATTTCATTTCCTCAGAATTGTCAGTGTCTGAGGAAAGGGAAGCCGACAGGCGACTTTCCAGTTACAGGGGGACATTTACACTCAAAATCATGGCACTGATCATCAGTGCTCTGATAATCACTGCAGCTCCAACAATACCCATCAGTGCAGCCTATCAGTGCTCATCAGTTCCCATCAATGTAGTCTCATTAGTGCCCATCAGTGCAGCCTATCAGTGTCCATCAGTGCAACTTCATCAGTGCCCATCAGTGCAGCTTATCAGTGTCCATCAGTGCAACTTTATCAGTGCACATCAGTGCAGTTTTATCAGTGCCAATCAATGCAGCCTCACCAGTGCCCATCAATGCAGCCTATCAGTGCCCATCAGTGCAGCCTATCAGTGCCCATCAGTGTCCATCAGTGCAACTTCATCAGTGTCCATCAATGCAGCCTATCAGTGCCCATCAGTGCAGCCTCATCAGTGCCCATTAGTGTCCATCAGTGCAGCTTCATCAGTGCTAATTAATTCAGCCTCACCAGTGCCCATCAATGCAGCCAATCAGTGCCCATCAGTGCCCATCAGTGCAGCCTATCAGTGCCCATTAGTGTCCATCAGTGCAGCTTCATCAGTGCCAATCAATGCAGCCTCACCAGTGCCCATCAATGCAGCCTATCAGTGCTCATTAGTGCCGCCTCCTCAGCACACATCAGTGAAGAGGAAAAATTACTTATTTGCAAAATTGTATAAAAGAAACGAAAAAAAGGTGTTTTTTTTTTTCTAAATTCCTGGTCTTTTTTGCATTTGTTTATCAAGCACTAAAAAAACCAATGATCATTAAATATCACCAAAATAAAGAGAGGTCTTTATTTTGAGAGGTCTGTCTAAAATAATTTGCAAAAAATGTCATATGAGTACAGTTTTGTATGACCGCGCAATTGTCATTCAAAGTGTGACAGCGCTGAAAGCTAAAAATTGTCCTGGGCGGCGGGGGGGGGGGGGGGGGATTGGAGGGGGAGTGCCCCGTATTGAAGTGGTTAAACTTCAATTTTAAAGACGGACCCCTATAATGGAAATGAGTGATGTAAAATAAGAAGCTTAAAGCAGCTCTTATCCTAATCACCAAAAAGTCATATAAGCTTAATAAGTGATTTCCAGTATTTTTTATATATCTGCAGCTTTCATTAAAACAATATCTGGTGATCCTGCCATGGTGGATTTTGTTCAGGCACTTCCTGATATAGGGTAACAATGCTCTGTCCCTGTCTCCAATTGTGCCCCTGAGTAGTCACCCTGGTACGTGGGCTTCCCGTGAACCAGTGCCATTTTTAGTATATTACACAGAGATGGTCTACTGTTGCCACCATCAGGAAACCTGCCCTGAGAAATGCCATGCGGCCGTCACTGGAGCGCATGTAGACAGGAAGCGGCTGCAGGAGGTCAGCAACACCGAGGAGTAACAAATGTGAAAAAAGGATTTTATATAAGAAGCAAAATTCAATTATTCGTGGTGCACATAGCAAATTAAATGTCATTCAGTCATGGTTTACTTTAAAGCCACAAAAAAAATATGAAATGCCATTTTGCGCAATCTAGCCCTTAAATAATGTAATACAACATAAATGTATTATAAATGTAATACACGTTACGGTTAGTGAGCCTTCTGCTCTGCGTACCATGGAGAGATCTCTGCAGCCCCCTGCCTGGCGGTTCCAGATGTTTCCTGACCAAACAATCCACATTTTGCTATAATTGGTGTGTCATTCTGAAGGGAGTCTGGGCTGGGGGGGCTCACGGTGAAGGTCCATGGATGTGAAGGACACGGTGCAGATGTACAGGGATGGGGCGATCGATATGTCATTCCAAGAAAATATCTGTTTATGCCTCTGAGATCCTGTCTGATGATGCTCTGCACTCTTCTCCAGCTAGATAAACAGTTCATCCCCCGAGCAATGCAACAATCATGGTCTGATCATTGCACAGCCGTCCATCCCTTCTATTCACCCCATACCATCCATCCAATAATCCCTTCCATCCGTCCTCCCGTCCATCCATGATTTATTATTTGCCTTGAAAAAAAAAACACGGACTCAAGTGCAATAAACCGCAAGAAACCACATGGGGGGGGGCAGAATGGTCAGGAGGGTACAGCACCACCACCCCCCCCCCCGCACCGATACCCTGGGGCTTCCCTGTAGATGAGGCTGATAAGGCTGCACTGATGGGCACTGATAGGCTGCACTAATAAGGTGACACTGATAGGTGGCAAAGCTTGGTCAGGAGGCTGCGGCACCTCCCCCCGCGCACCGATCCCCTGTGGCTTCCCTGCAGATGAGGCTGATAAGGATGCACTGATGGGAACTGATGAGGCTGCACTGATGGGCACTGGTAGGCTGCGATAATAAGGTGACACAGATAGGCGGCAAAGCTTGAGGTAGCGGAAAGGTCAGGAGGCTGCGGCACCACCTCTCTCCCCCTGCACCGATCCCCTGTGGCTTCCCTGCAGATGAGGCGGATAAGGCTGCACTGATGGGCACTGATGAGGCTGTGCACTGATGGGCACTGGTAGGCGGCAAAGCTTGGGGAAGCGGAAGGGTCAGGAGGCTGCGGCTACACCTCTCCCCCCCACCCCCCCTGCACCGATTCCCTGTGGCTTCCCTCCAGATTAAGCTGATAAGCTGCACTGATGAGGCTGAACTGATGGGTACTGATGAGGCTGCACTGATGGGCACTGGTAGGCTGCACTAATAAGGTGACACTGGTAGGCGTCAAAGCTTGGGGAAGCGGAATGGTCAGGAGGCTGCGGCACCACCTCCACCCCCCCCCCTGCACCAATCCCCTGTGGCTTCCCTGCAGATGAGGCTACACTGATGGTGACTGATGATGGGGCTGCACTGATAATCAGAGCACTGAAAATCAACCGGCTTTCCTTTCCTTGGATGGGGAATGGACACGCAGAGCAGCGGCTTGGGAGTGAGGCTGCTTGGGTGCCCTTTACAGAAAGCTGTTTGTTCTGGGGGTAATCAGCAGGAGGGAGGGGCCAGGAGCGCTGGCAGGGGACCAAAGAAAAGGAGGATCGGGGCTGCTCTGTGCTAAACCACTGCATACAGCAGGTAGGTATGGTAATTAAAAAATAAAACAAGCATTTAACCCCTTGCTCTCAATTTTTCGGTCGGGAAAAGTGCGATCGTCTGTGGCAATTCCGACACGCAAAATCCCTACGCATGCTCGGAAACAATTCGACGCATACCCGGAAGCATTGAACTTCATTTTCTCGGCTCGTCGTAGTGTTGTACGTCACCGCGTTCTTGACGGTCGTAATTTCAACAAACTTTTGCGTGACCGCGTGTATGCAAGGCAATCTTGAGCGGAATCCCGCTGGAAAAGCCATCATATCTTTTTCCGACGAAAAATCCGCTCGTGTGTACGCGGTATAACACATGAATATGCTTTGATCTAAACCATCCCATTGTAGCTCTGGCTGTGTGTTTCGGGTCGTTGTCCTGCTGGAAGGTGAACCTCCGCCCCAGTCTCAAGTCTTTTGCATGGGATAGTACAAAGGAATACTAATACCTAATAGAATAATGAAACAGACAACTTTTAGATTTAAATGGTCATAATATGGCCACGGTGTTTATTTATGGGGTAACCCAGTTTAAACATATCATAGTAACAACTTTAACTTAAATTGTCAGCGTAACTTTTATTCTCATTGCCTTTATATGACCAAATACAGTCCATCCAGACTACATTGGATGACTAACCCCCACTAAAAAACACTGTGACATCATTTTAACAGAAGGGGGGCAGGTGGGGGGTGGAGCGCGGTCCGTTCCAGTTCAGATGGCTGAGAGCCCGCCACAAAATTCAGGCTTTATATAGGCAGGAGAACAGCAGGAATGTGGGAACCACCAATTTTGTCCAATTAGCTGCTGTTGCTAGGGGCAAAGACCGCAGGTAAAACCAATGACAACCTGCAAAAGATAGGCGAGAAGAGAAGCCACATGCTCTTTGCCCTATCCCATGTGTGTCCCTGCACATTGCAGGGGACTTGTACAGACTAACAGGTTTTCCTCTAAGATTGCCCTGTATTTGGCTCCATCCATCTTCCCATCAACTCTGACCAGCTTCCCTGTCCCTGCTGAAGAAAAGAATCCCCACAACATGATGCTGCCACCACCATGTTTCACGGTGGGGATGGTGTGTTCAGGGTGATGTGCAGTGGTAGTTTTCCGCCACAGATAGAGTTGTGCTTTTAGGCCAAAAAGTTCAATTTTGGTCTCATCTGACCAGAGCACCTTCTTCCACATGTTCTCCGTGTCCCCACATGACTTCTTGCAAACTTTAAATGGGACTTCTTATGACTTTTTTTCAACAATGACTTTCTTCTTGCCACTCTTCGATAAAGGTCAGATTTGTGGAGAGCACAACTAATAGTTGTCCTGTGGACAGATTCTCCCACCTCTGAGCTGTGGATCTCTGCAGCTCCTCCAGAGTTACCATGGGCCTCTTGGCTGCTTCTCTGATGAATGCTCTCCTTGCCCGGCCTGTCAGTTTAGGTGGACGGCCATGTCTTGGTAGGTTGTGCCATACTCTTTCCATTTGCAGATGATGGATTGAACAGAGCTCCGTGAGATATTCAAAGCTTGGGATACACTTTTATAACCTAACCCTGCTTTAAACTTCTCCACAACCTTATCCCTGACCTGTCTGATGTGTTCCTTGGCCTTCATGAGGCTGTTTGTTCACTAAGGTTCCCTAACAAACCTCTAAGGGCTTCACAGAACAGTTGTATTTATACTGAGATTAGATTACACACAGGTGGACTCTATTTACTAATTAAGTGACTTTTGAAGGGAATTCCACTAGATTTTAGTTAAGGGTATCAGAATAAAGGGGGCTGAATACAAATGCCCCCCACACTTTTCACATATTTATTTGTAAAAAAATTTGAAAACCATTTATAATTTTCCTTCCACTTCACAATTATGTGCCACTTTGCGTTGTTCTATCACATAAAATCCCCCCCCCCCCAAAAAAAAACATTTAGGTTTTGGTTGTAACACGACAAAATGTGGAAAATTTCAAAGGGTATGAATACTTTTTCAAGGCACTGTAAACATGTGGGCAACTATTGTGGGGATTGTACTGGCCCCTTGGCTTTTATTTTACTGCACCCTTAAATCAGACAGGCTAGACCCGACAATAGTTCCAAACTATTATCTACTTCATCCATTTCTAGGAATAAAAGTACCCTGCGTACACTGCATGCTGTCAATTCTGAAGCATTTAGCCTCTCAGAACCTCTCTTTGGCCGCACACGTCTCTTTCATTTGCAGCATCTCCCTCTGGGCTGAGAGTTGTAACCCTACAACCTCCCTGGAAGGGAAGCTGGCCTCTGGCATCTTGAGGGAAATGCAATTACTTCTATAAAGTGCCCAAAGACCAAGAACTATCAACCTGAGAATGTCAGCAAACAGATTACCCAGATAAAGAAGAGCTCAGGAATCACAGCTCTATATCTATGTGTCCGCACGCTTATCCCTGACATTAAGAGCGCACGGCTGGGAGATTCAGTCGCGGCCTCCTCTAATAGGTCAGCCAATCCGTTGATGACTTTACTACTGAAAGGGAATCCTTCAGCCATCATAACCCTTTCATGCTGAATGCTTTACTTTAAACAGGCGTCAAAGGGTGTCTGCTATGATGTATACTACCTTGAAAACTCTTCTTGGGCACCTCTCTGATTTAGTTTAACTTTCTAGTGACCAGAAGTCTAAGGTAAGCCTGTCAAATAGAGCGCTCTTAAACTGCTTGTTAACCCAAAAAAATAAAAAATTTAATCCTGTTCCCTTAACGCATTTTATTTGTCAGAAACCATGAAATCAGAAGTACAGTTAAATCACACTTGTTTAATGATAAAAGTAAATAGGAACACACGTAGTCAAAACATGGCCAAAGTTCAGTAACCGGAATGGATAGTCAGCCAAGCCAGAAGTCAGGGATCAATGTAGTGGAACAGCAAGCAGGATCTGGAGCCAGAAGGGATGTCAGCAAAGCAAGTCTTGAACAGGATCGCAGGAGAGAGTTTCTGTGATGTTGACCAAGGCAAACGCAGAACTCCTCTGGACTGGACGGCTTAAAGTGCAGTTCCACCCAAAAATAGAACTTCCACTTTTTGGACTCCTCCCCCCCCTCCGGTGTCACATTTGGCACCTTTCAGGGGGGAGGAGGGAGCAGATACCTGTCAAATACAGGTATTTGCTCCCACTTCCTGGCATAGATCACCGCAGCGCTTACGGTGACCTACGCCACTTACGGCGCCTACACTGTCCTCCCCCGCTGTATTCTGGGAGACACACAGGTCCCAGAACACAGCAGGGACCAGAGAGGACACGCAGCGCGACTCGCGCATGCGCAGTAGGGAACCAGGAACTGAAGCCGCACGGCTTCACTTCCTTATTCCCTTACCGAGGATGGCTGCGGTAGCAGCCGAGAGCCGATGGACAGATCGGCTTCGGCTGCCGACATCGCGGGCTCCCTGGACAGGTAAGTGTCCATATATTAAAAGTCAGCAGCTGCAGTATTTGTAGCTGCTGGCTTTTAATATTTTTTTTTTCGGCGGACCTCCACTTTAAGTAGGCAGGACTGACGAGCAGGATATCATCAACAGCTGAGTAACTGTGGAGAGATGGGAGCTGGCAATTAGCCGACAGCTGAGCGGCCAGCTCAGAGAAGGAAGGGCTGAGCCCAGCCCTGACAGTTATACATCACAGTGCTTGTGCTGTGTCATTTGGCCCCCTGTATCACCTGAAATACCTGGCTGATCATAACAGTTTCTACCCTCCTCTCTCTGCGCTGACTTCGATCTATCAGGGCTGCTGAGCCCTAACACCAGAGTCATCCATACGAGCCTCCGTCATCCACAGCCTGCTCTCTTGTGCCTGTGTCTCCCTCTGTCCTCTTCCCCCTCCTCTTCCCCCTCTCATCTCTGAGTGTCAGCTCCCCGATCCTCCACTTCTGCTCTAAAAAACAGTTTTTATTTTTATATTTCCCTCTGATATAGAACAGTAACCCCCGCAGTGCATGTCATTTATAAAAATATGCGGTATAATAGCTTACTACTGAGCGCCGTTCGGCGCTCACGTGACTGCCCGCCAGTCTCATCCCCTCCTCTCTTCTTCTCGGCTGACTTCAGGAGGGGTTTCCCAGCACCTCTCCCATCAGCTATCGCATTCAGGAGAGGAGACCAGCGGGCAGTCAGCTGAGCTCTGAAGTAAGCTATTATACCGCATATTTTTATAAATGACTTGCACTGCGGAGCTTACTGTTATATAGCAGAGGGAACTATAGAATTTTTTTTTTTTTTTACCCTAACAAACACTTTAATGCATATCTAAAACCAAAGCTTTTTTTAAAATTATTTTAGATGAAGAGATTAAACCCAACCCATCCTTCTCCAGCGGAGCTTGATAGTGGCTGCTTTGGGTCACTCAAACTGTGCACGTGCGCTCTCTCCTTTTTCAGCTCAACAGAGTTCAATAGTGGTCACTCTGGGCAACTCAAGTTGTGTGCATGCTCAGTGCGCTCTCTCCTTCTTTATCTGAGCTCAGTAGTGGCCAATAAAACTTTTTTCCAGCTGAGTTCAGTAGCGGTCGCTCTGGATCGTTTAGACCATGCAGTACGCTCTCTCCTTTTCCAGCTGAGCTCAGTAGTGCCTACTCCAGGCCACTCAAGTTGTGTGCATGATCGGTTCGCTCTCTCCTTTTCCAGCTGAGCTCAGTAGTGGCTACTCCAGGCCACTCAAGTTGTGGGGAAGGGGGTGTGCTCTATCTTTCTCAGTAGTGGCTGTTCCAGGTATCTCAAACTGTGCACATCCGTTCTCTCCTTCTCCAACTGAGTTCAGAAGTGGCTGCTCAAACGGTGCGTCTGCACAGTGCGCTTTCTCTTCCTCTAGCTGTCAAGAAGGCACCAGTCACAGTACAGATGAAGCCTCAAGACATACACGGTTGCACAGGCGCAGATGTGCAGTTGCCCGTTTGCCTGTGAATAGCCGCGCGCGAATGCATATGCGCATGCATGAACACTCGCGCGCCCCCACCTTTGCTATTGTTGGCGCCATAGGGGCTATTTAAACTGGTGAAGTTCTATTAGCCAGTGCTGTCTGATCTTCAGTTTTTACCCGTGCTCCTGTATCTTTTCCTGTGCTGACTTCTGTTATTGACCCAACTTGCCCTGACCTTGCTTGAACACTGCCTGCCCTGATCTTGGCCTGTCTTTGGATTTTCTCTGCCTCCTGCTCATCTGCCTGATTCTTCGTTGCTGACTTCTGAGTGTATCCCGATCATTCTCTGCCTGCCATACATGCCTGTTGCTGTTGCTGACCTGGCTCGTCTGACATCCAGTTATCCACCCGTCCTGCTCTGCATGTTACCTGGTCCCTGCTGGTCCTGCACCTGCTACCTGCCAGCTGCCTGTCAAGCACCTGCCGTCTGCCCAATCGGGGGTCTGCTGTCTCTGCTGCCACCTGCTGTTCCATCAGTCTGAGCATCTCTGGTGACACACCTGCTACCCACTGCCGCGGCTAATGGACGTCTCACAGGCACTCATACCTGTCGCACCATCAGTGGTCCCAGAAATGGGGCTGTACCAGAGGCCTCCCTCTACACGTCAGGCTCTGCCACACGTGACACTAGCTGAGCTGAGTAGGGGCCCTCAAACAGTGTTCATGCACTGTACGCTCTCTCCTTCTCCAGCTGAGTTCAGTAGTGGCTGCTCAAATTGTGTGTGTGTGTTCTCCCCTTCTCCAGCTGAGCTCGGTAGTGGACCCTCTGGGTCGCTCAAACTGTGCACGTACCCTCTCTCCTTTTCCAGCTGAGCTTAGTAGTGCCTACTCCAGGACACCCAAGTTGTGCGCATGCTCAGCGCGATCTCTGCCTGTAAGGTAAACCAGATCTCTACCACCAAAAGGCCAGTGCGGATATATGCTCATTCTCGTGCACATTGCACACGTGCTAAGCGAAAGACCAATGTCACGTCTGCAGTGCCAGTTCATCGCGCACATATTTCATGCACACGTGGACATACCAATTAGCACTTGGCGCCCAGTGGCCTATTTAAACTGCTCTATCACTGTGAGCAGTTGCTGAATGATCTTCAGCTTGTTCCTGATTTCCCAAGACCTGATCCACTGTTCCTGTTTACTTGTGCATGACCCGGCTTGCCTTTTGACTTTGCCTTTGCTCGTGCTCTATCTTTGTTACCTACCACTCTGACCATGGCTTGTTTACAGGATCTGATCTGCCTGTTGACTTTGTACTGCATTTCCCGGCTGTTACCGACCCTGGCCTATCTTCTGGACTTGTTTTGCCTGCTGATTCTGTGCCTCACTGCCCGGTTGCTGCTGACTGCTGCTTGTCTCCTGGTTCTACTTCCATCCCACGCTCTGGTGCCAAGCTGCTCCTGCACCCTGTTCCGAGGACTGTGACTACCAGCTCTACCCACCTACAGAGTGGACATCACCAGCTAGCTGCTATGGCACTCGTGCCACTCCTTGCCTTTACACTCTCTGCCCCCACCTTCAGGAGTGTTAGGTGGGAGGTGCAAGAGAGGCCTCCACAACATTCCAATTTTCACCGGACACGTGATACTGCCTCTCTGGATAAACATAGTAGTGGCTGCTCCGGTTGTGCGCATGCATTCTCTCTTTCTCCAGGTGAGTTCAGTAGTGGCCGTTCTGGCTTTGCGTGTGTGCTCTTTCCTTCTCCTGCTCAGTAGTGGCTGCTCAAACTGTGTGCATGCACAGTGCGCTCTCTCCTTCTACAGCTGAGCTAAGTAGTGGCCACCCAAACAGTGCACAAGCACAGTGTGCTTTTTCCTTCTCTGGCTGAGCTCAGTAGTGGCTGTCGTGGGCCATTCTCTGGCTGAGCTCAGTAGTGGCTGCCGTGGGCCACTCAAGTTGTGCACATGTGCTCTCTCCTTCTCTAGCTGAGCTCAGTAGCAGCCACTCAAACTGTGCATGTGCATTCTCTCCTCCAGCTGAGTTCAGTAGTGGCCCCTCAAACTGTCCTTGTGTGCAGTGCGCCGTTTCCTTCTCTAGCTGAGTTCCATAGGGGCCACTCATACAGTGTGCACAGTGCTCTTTCTCCTTCTCCAGCTTTGCTCAGTAAGAGCTACCTAAACAGAGCTCAGTAGTGGCCGCTCCTGGCCACTTAAAGAGAAGCTCCAGGCTCCTTCAGAAAAAAAATAAAAGTCAGCAGTTAAAAATACTGTAACTGCTGACTTTTAATTATAAGGCACTTACTTGTCCAAGGATCCCGCGGTGTCCTCACTTTCAATCGGCTCTCGGGTGCTGTCGCCGCCATCTCCACTAAGGGAAACCACCAGTGAAGCCTTGCTGCTTCACAGCCGGTTCCCCACTGCGCATTCGCCCTACGCTCTGTGAATGGGCTGGCTGCAGGGGAAGGAGGAGGGGGGCAGAACTTCTGGCTATGTTTGCCACGGCCAGAAGTGGGAACGGGTACCTGTTAAAACCAGGTACCCGGTTCCCCACCCCCCCAAAAGGTGGCAGCGGGGAGAGAAGGCAGACAAGCAGAGCTTCCCCTTTTGGGTGAAGCTCCGCTTCAAGTTGTCCACGTATGCAGGGGCACACAATTATGATGTCCAACACGTCCTGCAAATGGTTGGATAGAGGGACCAGTGGTTTTTGTGGAAAGGGCCCCCCCAGAGCCGCATGTGTAACGGGAGGAGGTGCATCATGTTAAACAGTAGCAGCTCTGGTATGTACAATCAGAAGATATTGAGTTTACATAGGAGGACTTCTTGGAAAATGTTGCTGAAGGTGAATGTATACTTTCAGTACTTCATTAGTTCCAGATTTGTTATTTGAACATTCTGAGCAGGTAGTCCTCAAAGTCGTCCCTTTCATGTCGATTATAAGTTGAATTGGAGGTCTTCACTACAATTCCCATCTTTATGATTACAGATGAAAAGCAGACCACAGCCCGGCCAATTTTTCACATCCGGCTTAGTAAGCGGCAGACGTACGGAGGTATGAGAACGTCCATCATATCTCTTTGTTCTACCGAGCTGCTAATTATGAGATATTTCTGCCTGAGCGGATTTCATAATTAACATCATTTCATTATAAGTCAGGTCTACGGAGAACATATTCATTCATCTTTTTGAAGGGATCTGGACTGACATTTCGAGATGATTCCATTCATGTGAAAATTCCTAGACAAGCCTGTTCTCTGAGGAGGAAGGACGTTGAGATGAGAAGATTAGATAACGGCAGATCAAGAAGAGGGAAGCTCATGTATGCTTCTCAATATTAGGCAGACATGTTTTTGCATTGATGACAGTTTGCTGAAAATTGGGACATCTTGCTCAAATTTTGCCAATTTTGACAGAGTGAATGGGCAAGGTGGAAATTAAAGCTGAACTGTGGGATCAGTAAACATTATCAGTGGTCCCCAAACTGTGGCCAAGGGGCCAGATATGGCCCTTCGCTTGCCTGTATCTGTCCCTTAGGGCTTTATTCCTCCAAATGACACCAATGATGGGCCACCATTCCTCCCACCAACACCATTGATGGAGCACTATTCCTCCCACCAATACCAACAATGGGGAACTATTCCTTCAACTGCCACCAATGATAGGACACGACTTCTCCAAATGACACCAATGATGGCTCACCATTCCTACCACTAACACCATTGATGGGGCACTATTCCTCCAACCAATATCAACAATGGGGTACTATTCTTTCAACTGATACCAGTGATGGGGCACTATTCCTCCCATTGACACCATCAACTGGGGACAATTCCTCCCATTACAACCAACGATGGAACATGATTTACTCCTAGTGGCCCCCCTAAAGCCTGTAGGACCATAAACTGGCCCTTTGCTTGGAGACACCTTGTCTAAATCCGTTCGTCATGCGTATTCTTCTTGAGTCTTGGGGTGCTTTGTGCATTTCTTCCAGATCTGTGCAGTAATCCAGTGTGAGACTTCCTGTAATAAAGACCACTCACTGCTTGCTCTCTCTGCCCCCTCCTGTAGTTTTATGCAGGCAGCCTGTAATGGGTGGAGCCTGCTGTGCCTCGCCCATAGCTCTGCTCTCTCTCCTTGCGCAGGGTGACTGATCTAGTCTCCGCCCCCTCCTGTAGTTTTCCTGCAGGCAGCCTGTAGTGGGAGGAGTCCCCTTCCACAGCTCTGCCCTCTGCACAGGGTATGAGCAGCACACTGATGATGTCACTGCTATATTTACAAGGCAAAATCTGGGTTTGTAAAGGCATTTGGTGCTCACAGAGTGGATTTACAACTTCGTGGCTATTGAGGTGTTGAAGCTGATAAAACTGATCTCCATGCAACTTTGATAGAAATTTTATGTATGCCTCCTACCATAGCCAGGAAAAAAATAAGTATTAAACCTTATCCCTGCGTCCCTAGACTAAACCAGCATTTTACCCTTTAGTGCAGCATGCCCCGCTGCCAGGGTAGATTGATCCAAGGCAGGGGTCTCCAAACCTTCTAAATAAAGGGCCAGTTTAGGCTTTAGGAGGGCCGGACTGTGGTCAGTTGGAGTAGACCAGGGGCCGCCGATCCCTACAGTCCGCCCCCCTAATCCATGTGCCCGGCCCCTAATCTACATGCAGGGAGCTGGACGCATGGATTCCAATGTTTTTTTTTGCCCCGAGCCCACCCAATTCTGTGACAAAAGTGAATTCATATTGTCTTCCTGCTTCCCCTCAAGGCCAATCAGGAAGACGGAGGAGCACGATTTGACCGAGGGGAGAAGCGATCATATTGGCCGGTACCGGGGACTAAAAGGATGTACGTGGAGATCCGGAAGATGGCTGGCGTCATCGCTCTGCTCTGCATCGCGGCCCGACCGCGTGAGTACCACCCACCGGGGGGGGGGGTTTTGGTGGTCCGTATGCCACCACCGGGGGGGTTCAGGTGGGCTGTTTGTTGCCCCCCTAGCTGGAGCACCAGCCACCACTGGAGTAAACAATGCCCCATCACTAGTTTTTGCAGGAGCAATAGTGTCTTATTGTTGGTATGAGTGGGAGAATTAGTGCCCTGTCAGTGGGAGGAAAAATGACCCATCATTTGTGCCAGTGGGAGGAATAGTGCCCCATCGTTCGTGCCAGTGGGGGGGATAGTGCCCCGCCAATGATGTCAGTGGGAAGAAGAGTGCACCGTCATTGGTGTCAGCTGGAGAAAAAGTGTCCCAAGGGCCTGATAAAGGCAAGCAAAGGGTCGCATCTGGCCCCCGGGCCACAGTTTGGAAACCACTGGTCTAAGGCCTCCATCACATGGGCATGTAAGCATGTGCCTCCAAGAGCGTTCTAAAGTGTTAAAAGTTTTCGTCTACTGTGTTCATGCTCTTAGGTTAACCAGGTCAACTATATTGCAAATTGTTACAATGTATAATTGTTGCATTGTATCCTTAGGTTGACCTGCTGAGCTGGTGGCTCCTGAGAAGGAAGGGTTAAAGGTACTGGACAAGTTTTCCCATTTTTTTTTAGCAAGTTTACCACCCCCTGCAGGTCATACCATATAAAAAGGAGACTCATTTTTGCCCTAGAGAGAGGGGAAAGTCTGTCAAAATGGGCTTGTTACTTGGATTGGACCAACCCTTTCAGGGGTGCCCAGTCAGGGTTCCCAATGGGGTCTGGAACCTAAAGACCAGAGGTCTCAAACTGGCGGCCCTCCAGCTGCCCATGAAGCATTGCAAGGCCTACAGTTACAAGCATGGCTCCCACAGGCAGAGGCATGATGGGACTTGTAGTTTCGCAACAGCTGGAGGGCCGCCAGTTTGAGAACCCTGCTATTGACGTATCTAGACTTGTGCTACCTTATAAGAAACCCAAACCCAAAAAATGTAATATATAGCAGCTTACCAATCATTAGATGTGGTGGCTGCGTTGGTTTTCTTTCCTAGGCTTTCCCCCCCATTGTTTTCACCTGGTGATCTGGCCAGTAACACACCTCCTGCATTAGAGTGCCCTAACTCTGGATACAGGAGCACAGGGGGCACAACAGACAGCAGCATTGTCATTCTGGGGAAAAGGGAGTGTTTGATGTACTAGCAGATTCAGATGCACTAACAAATTGAAGCCAAACTCCAGCTAATACTTTATAATCAGTTACAACTGTCAGTGGTAAATGGTTTGTCTCACCCCTGTAAACTGATACATCTGGAGGAGAGCTTGTTCTTTTGAAAAACAACAGGCTTGCTGGCCAGATCACCAGATGATGAAAAGAAAAAAAAATACAATGCAGCCATTACATAAAAGACATGGTAAGCGGCAATATATTAAATGTTTGCTTTTGGGTTTAATGCTGCTTCAATGATCAAGCTTATACATGCTGCAGATCCGCTGGAAGCCACTGATCTGTAAGTACAGGAGATGAAATGCATTTTCTATGGATAAGCAGCTTTTAATGCCATTCAGGTGTGGGTTGATGGGAAGTCATTAATAACATTTATATGTCCATCTCTGGCAATAGACGTGCCGGAGAAGATTTCGAGATTAGAGACCAATCATGAGATACATGTAGAGGAAAGGACGAGCGTCACCCGGCCCAATCACTCATGTCACAGCTCTTGTGTACAAATTGATTCAATCTGGGAGCTTGCTTTGAAATAAATGCGTTATCCTCCAGCCATGCGGGGCTCCCTGATGGTAAAGAACAGCCCAGACAATGCACTCAGGACTAGACAACCTCCTCCACAGGAGAGCCGGCACCATGAAGTCCCCGCGCAGGTTAATGTAGTCATTACACAGCATGTACTCTATTCTGGTGTCATTTATATCACAATGTTCCATTTACAGAGATGGATTTCTGGGAAAAGTAGAACTCCGGCCTTCCCTTCAGTCTTGCACAGTTGTACCGGCTCCTCTCCTGGACTGAAATGGCTCACTCTGATTTCACTGCATACTGTGAGCTTCTCTTAATGTGCAATAGAAGCTGCAGCAAGTCAGATAGAGCTAGGCTTTCCACCTTTTCTTCAAGCCAAACCCAAACACTTTAGTGGCCTGGGACACCTTTGGGTGCTCCAAGTAGAGTAATAATGTGGTGCGCATAGTGTGTGGTAGCGAATAGTGGGTGTGGCCAAATTGCTCTTGCTGACATCATCGCCCTGCCCCCTCAGTGATGCCAAACCTGCCCCCAGACAGCCGCCCGTAGTGTGATTATTTTGGTTACTTGGTTACAGCCTGGTCTGAATGCCCATCAGCGCCCATCTGTACCGCCTGTCAGTGTTGCCTATCTGTGCCCACTAGTGCCGCCTATCAGTTCCCACCAGTGCTGCCTATCAGTGCCCACCAGTGCAGCCTATCAGTGCTCATCAGTGCCATATATCAGTGCCACCTTTCAGTGCCCACCAGTGCCGCCTATCAGTGCTCATCAGTGCCACATATCAGTGCCACCTATCAGTGCCCATAAGTGCGGCATATTAGTGCCTCCTCATCAGTGCCACCTCAACAGTGCCCATAAGTGCCACCTCATCAATGCCCATAAGTGCCACCTCATCAATGCCCACCAGTTCAGCCTATCAGCGCACACATCAGTGAAGGCGAAAAATTACTTAGTTACAAAATTTACTGACAGAAAAAAAAGTAAAAAAAACAATTTTTTTTCAAAATTTTTGGTCTTTTTTTTTTTTTTAAATAAAAAACCCAGCAGTGATTAAATACCACCAAAAGAAAGCTCTATTTGTGTAAAGAAAATGATAAAAAAAATTTGTTTGGGTACAGTGTAGATGACCGCGCAATTTTTGGAAAATTAGATTTGCGCTATCCATAAGTTATTGACCAAAAATCAAACTGATCTCATAAGTACATCTGATAATAGTGAAAAATTCATAAATGATAATAAAAATAAAAATAAAAATAAAAAAACTCCCCAGGAACTAAAATGTGCACGAACACATTGAATAATAAAACCAAACATTAGTAGGTCCGTGAATAATTAATTGAAGAGATAATATACATCAATGTAAAAAAATATGAGTCCATAATTCGCATACTTGAATTGTGAATGTGAAAAAAGTAATCTAGTGAACAAATAAATGAAAAATCACCCATGCAAAAATTAAAAGCTATCCTCAAAAACACTGGATAAATTGTCAGTTGTCATTCAAAATGCGACAGCGATGAAAGCTGAAAAATGGCCTGGGCAGGAAGGGGGTGTAAGTGCCCGGTAGGCAAGTGGTTAAATACCACCAAGAAAGCTCTATTTGTGTGAAGAAAAAGATTTAAAAAAATCATTAGGGTGCAGTGTAGCATGACCGCGCAATTGTCATTCAAAGTGTGACAGTCCTTAAAGCTGAAAAATGGCCTGGGCAGGAAGGGGGTGAAAGTGCCCAATATTGAGGTGGGTGATCTGCTTTAGGGAACAGGATCTCCATTTTTTATTTTTTTTTGGATTAACAAACACTTTAATATTGCTTTAACAAGGACCTTCAGGCAGGATCACCAGCACCGTGTAGCTAACCGCAAAATGAAAAAAGAAAAAAAAAATGAATCAGAAGTTTTAATTAAAATGGCAAATTTTTCCAAAAAAAGGTTTTGAAATTTACATGAGGAATAAGAGACCTCGGGTGAACAAGCGCACCCTATACACGCCTAAAGCCGCGTAAACACGAGCGGAATGTCCGACAGAAAAAGTCAGACGGAATCTTTTCATCGTCTATTCCGATCGTGTGTAGGCCTCATCTGACTTTTTTTTTCAAAAATTCTGACTGACCTAGAAATGGAACATGGAGTTTTTGATTTTTATTTTTATTATCATTTATGAATTTTTCACTATTATCAGATGTACTTATGAGGTCAGTTTGATTTTTGGTCAATAACTTGGATAGCGCGATTCTAATTTTCCAAAAATTGCGCGGTCATGCTACACTGTACCCAAACTAAATTTTTATCATTTTGTTCCCACAAATAGAGCTTTCTTTTGGTGGTATTTGATCACCTCTGGGATTTTTTTTCTGCTAAACAAATAAAAAAAAGACCGAAAAATTTCTGTTTCTGTTACAAAACTTTATATTAAAATAAGTGCGTTTTCTCCTTCACTGATGGGCACTGATGGGGCTGCACTGACGGGCACTAATAAGGCGGCACTGATGGGCACCGATGAGGTGGCACTGATGAGGTGGCACTGATGGGCACTGATAATGGGCACTAATATGCGGCACTGATGGGGCACTGATATGCAGCACTGATGGGTACACATAGGCGGCACTGATGGGCACTGAAAGGCGGCACTGATGGGCACTGATAGGTGGCACGGATGGGCATGGATGGGCACTGATAGGTGGCACTGATGTACACTAATGGATGGTACTGATGGGCATCACTGATTGGCAGGCATCCATTGTGGGCACTGATTGGCATCCATCGTGGGCATGATTGGCATCCATTATGGGCACTGATTGTTATCCCTGGTGGCCATGGGTGGCATACCTGGTGGTGACTAGTGGTGTGCATCCCTGGTGGTCCTGGTGGCGTCCCTGGTGGTCCAGTGTGGGCATCCTCGGGGGGGCTGCTCTGATAATCAATCAGCACTTGTCAGAGGAGCAGCCGATCGGCTCTCCTCTACTCGCGTCTGACAAACGCGAGTGAGGTAAAGCCGATCAACGGCTCTTCCTGTTTACACTGTGATCAGCTGTGATTGGACACGGCTGATCATGTGGTAAAGAGTCTCCGTCAGAGACTCTTTACCCATATCGGTGTTGCGGTGGATCAGACTGACACAACGCAACAACAATTGCCGTGATGCGCGCCCCCGGGGGCGCACAATGGCTTGTTATCCTGAAAGACGTCAGGATAACACAACCACTTTTCCAACGTCATTTTGCTATGTGGCAGGCGGCAAGTGGTTAAACGGACCACAAACAGTATTTGTAAAAAAATATATACAAATTTGTTGGACATAAATACCAATCAAAAACAATCAGGGTGGGAATAAAAACAAACACATGTGTTGGGAGCAGAAATGGAAACAGCTGAAGAGAAAGCCCAAAACTGTCAGACAGACAGAACGTCCAACGTGTTTCGAAAAAACAAAATGCAGATCTTCTTCAGGGACAGAGGGCTTGCAAGTTCAAGATCTGTAGCTTAAATCTACGATAACAGAATACATATCATCAGAAATATGCATGGGTGCAAGGAAATAAAGCATCTAATGTATGCATTTTGAGTATGCAATCATTGTAATTCAGACCTACCACTAGGACATCATGTAACGCACCTCCATGGGGGTATTTTTCCACGTATTCAATTCCTAATACTGGATAGGGTGCACCCTGTAGTGTGGGGGGGGGGGGGTGATTTGGAATAAAATCTTATTACTGCGGGAACAGAGATGGATATTTAGGTTTCATGCAACATCCTTCCCTGGACTCAATGAGACAATCTCCTTTAGACCCTTTGTGGAGGATTTTGTCTCAGGGGGGGGTCCGAAACTTCATTAGCTTTTATTAGCTTTTGTATAATCTCTCCCCTCCTGCATTTTTTTCTTCCTCCGCCTCCCCCCACTCACTCCAGGGTCCCCACTATCCAGGTTACCAAATTGATATGCTATGCTGGCATTAGTCCTCTGCTGTGTTCTGGTTCCATGTACAATGTCCTGAGCTGGCATTGCTCGATTGTAGGCTTATACCGATCCCACGTGTGGGGTAGAGTTTCTCACAGTCCACCGGCGTTTCACCGGTTGTTTGGAATTGTACTATTCATTTAATCCTAAGCATCTGGGATTCTTCATTGCCTCCCTGAATCTGTTCCTTCTATAAAAATCTCAAAAAGCTCAGCCCTTCCCTCTCAGAGCTGGCCGCTCAGGTATCGGCTACTTGCCAGCTCCTATCTCTCCACAATGACTCAGCTGTTGATGATATCCTGCTCGTCAGTCCTGCCTGCTTAAGCCGTTCAGCCCGGTGGATCTCTGCCTTCGCCTTGGTCAACATCACAGAGACATTCTCCTGCGTTCCTGTTTAAAGACTTGCTTTGCTGACATCCCTTCTGGCTCCAGACCCTGCTTGCTGTTCCACTACATTGATCCCTGACTTCTGGCTTGGCTGACTATCCGTCCTGGTTACTGAACTTTGGCTATGTTTTGACTACGTTTGTTCTTTTTGCTTTTATTATTAAAGAAGTGTGATTTTAACTGTGCTTCTGTCTCGGCCTGGTTTCATGGTTTCTGACACGGCCTCTATGTGATCCCATGTTCTGTCTAATACACACAAGCCCCAGACACTGCTATCTGTGATGTTATTTACATTCCCTACGTTCCCATGTCTTCCGGTTGCTATGGAGCTCCTCCATATACGCTGTGTTATTGCAGACACCATTAGGTCTGGTTATTCCGACCCAGGTGCCTGTAATTGTCTATTGCTCACTTATATAAATATAGTGCTTAGCATCTCCATCAGTCTCTGTCCCACCCGGCAGACACAAACAGCCACGCTGTTCCATCTTAGACATAAGGTAACTCCATCATGCGGCTGGGATGTTGTGGCTTGCTATTTTATTTTGGGATCATTGCACCGCAAGTTTAGCGGTGCCAGGATGATGTTCTGCATTCTTGGTAGCTAACAGATTCTTTCTGCGGCTGCTTTTAGATCAACCAATATGGCTTCTCCAGCCGTTTGGTAGATTCCCGCACTAGTTTATAGCCTGCGATGGTTCGGATGTCCGTATCCAAGACACAGACTCTACTTTATACCGACCTGACCTGCTTTTGGGGGATAAATAATTTATATCTCCTTTAGAGTTTCTGTGAATGTAGGTATGACTTTTTGGTTTTTTGGCTTTCGTTCATTTACTCTAGGAACATGACTTGTTGCCAATAGTTGGGGGCATTATATCTGAACTAATTGGTGGATTAATCTATGTACCGATCTAGATATACTACAGCCAAATATCTAGGCTATTGACATTTCTTCAGTGGGACTATTCTGCCCTACGTGGATCACTGGTTGCCACTGACTTCCTGGTCTGATGCCTATGCGTGGCCTTGACGGACCAATCTCTTTCTCCACCATTGAGTTATGATCCCTTTCTGTATGGGTGGAGCACTAACACTTGGGGTCAGTATGCCCAGCTTTTATTTTATTGCCTCTGCCACAATATGTATGTATGGTGTTCTTTTTATATTTGAAATGTTAGATGCTTTATATGCTTGCATACATGCATATTTCTGACGATATATGTTCTGTTATCGAACTTGCAAGCCCTCTATCCCTGAAGAAGATCTGCATTTTGTTTTTTTGAAACGCGTTGACATTCTGTCTGTCTGACAGTTTTGGGCTTTCTCTTCCATTTCTGCTCCCAACACATGTTTGTTTTTAATCCCACTCTGATGTTTTTTATTGCTATTTGTGTCCAATAAATTTGTATATTTTTTTTACAAATACTGTTTGTGGTCTGTTTAAAGTCCTAATTTGAGGAATCTGTTTTCACTCTATGTACCAGGGTTGTGGTCCACAATCAGTATAGTCAGCTAGTTGTGGCAAATATCTTTTCTACTATATGAAGAAGTGTCAACAAGACATAGGGGAGACATTCGCTCTAGGTGAATGGTCCAAAATGTCACAGTGTGCGTCAAAATCCTATATAAATACTTCATTGATCGAAGCAAATTACAGATTACATTATTAAAAGTTTTACTCAGATGGGACATGGTACCGACGAGAATAGTTTCATTCATCCCAGGGGCCTCTCCCTCCTGTTTTCGAGGGTGCAGTATGGAAGGCACGGTGATCCATATACAGTGGAACCTTGGTTAATGAGTAACGCTGTTAACGAGCGTTTTGAAAGACGAGCAACTTTTTTTTTTTTAAGTCCTGACTCGGTTTGCGAGTGTTGTCTCACAAAACGAGCAGAATTCAAGCTAATAGGGTGCGCAGTACCGCATGTGGCCTGAGGTGCGGGGGCGCTGGTGACACTCGGAACGGTTCGGAGCTGTTCGGAAATACCCAAAATCACTCGGAAATCACTCCCAAGTATTTTTGAGTTCAGCCGAGCTGTCCCCAAGCATTTTCGAGGCTCTCTGGCGCCCCCCCACCTCTGGCCAAATGTGGCATTGCATGCAATAGAAGTTAACGTGGAACAAATTATCTTCATTTCCATTGTCTTCTATGGAGAAACTTGCTTTGATATGTGAGTGCTTTGGATTACAAGCATTCTCCTGGAACGGATTATGCTCGTACTCCAAGGTTCCACTGTATGGTGGTCCTGCCCCAAGGTGAAACGTTTTTGGATTCGCCTCTATAACTTCATCTTCTCACTTACACAGGTGAACTTAACTAAACCACCGCTGCAAGTTATTCTGGGAGGTCCGGTAGAAGGTACATCTAAACAGGCAGGGAAACTTGTAACCTTTATCTTTAGGGCAGCCAGAATAGCAATTGCCAGAGCATGGAAGACGCCCACGATCCCTTTCGACCTGGTAAAAAAACAAGTTGTCATGGATCAGGGGCATTGCTAGGTCTACAAAAGATCTGGGGCTAGAGCCCATAGCACAGTAGTAAAGAAAGTCATACGCTTGGGCATACACATGTGAATATAGTAATATACGGCGTGTGTATATCCTCAGAGAGCCCCCTACTTACATCAGGGTCCCCAGAGAGCCCCCCTTACATCAAGGTCCCCAGAGAGCCCCCCCTTACATCAGAGTCCCCAGAGAGCCTCCCCCTTGCATCAGGGTTCCCAGAGAGCCCCCTTTACATTAGGGTCCCCAGAGAGCCTTCCCCTTAAAATCAGGGTCCCCAGAGAGCCTCCCCCTTGCATCAGGGTCCCCAGAGAGCCCCCCTACTTACATCAGTGTCCCCAGAGAGCCTCCCCTCCCATTGGGGACCCCTGCAGAGACTCGGGGCTCTGGGCCCCAGATTCGGGGCTATAGCCCCAAAAGCCACCCCCTAGCGATGCCACTGTCATGGATCATGGTAAATAAACGCCTTTCGGTGATTTTACAGGACAAACGAGCCCTATTTGACAAGATCCGGGACCCCTGGATCAAATACTTGTCTGACCCCTTGTGAGATCTCAGGGATTGACCGAGTTAATTTTATGGAATGACCTTCCTTCCCTCTCTAATATTCTTTTCTTCTTACTTTCATTCTTCTCCTGGAATAGTCTATGGTCTATGGTCTTGGTCCTCCCCCTTCCTCCCCCTTCCTCCATGGAGAGTAGTGGAGGGACGGGGAAATCAAGGGATATTCAATTTTATCTTTCAGACTACGGAAATGTTATCTGGTTGTGTTTTCATTTTAACCCCCTTTTTTTTTCTTGAATTGGAGCAATAACCTGTAACAGATGTGCAGACCAGAAGATAATAATCTACTTTTCTAGAAAGGCACACTGTATAACATAACTCCCAACTTTATGAGATGGGAATGAGGGACACCTACTAGCAAAAACATGTAGGCATAGAACACGCCCCCTGACACACCCCCTTAAAGGAGAATTAACCTAAAAAAAGATTAGTTGAACCCACAAGGGCTTTTCTTACCACTACTATTCCTTTATATTGGCTTTTGAAATTTACAAATGCAGAAATTTTGATTTTGGATGAAAGGCTTAGCACTGGGGAACACTTTTTTTGAAAGATAAAAAGTGCATTTTATATACAACTATATAGATCAGACCAAAATGAGGGACAAATGAGGGGGACGGAGGGACAGAGGGACATTGCTACAAATCAGGGACAGTCTCTCCAAATCAGGGACAGTTGGGAGCTATAGTATAATAATAATACTGAGATATTGTATACAGTTAAAGCGGGGTTCCACCCAAATTTTGAACAATATCTGTATGTATTCTCTTCCTTGCCTAGATGCTGACATGCCGTTTAAAAAAATTTAAATCGCCGTAATTACCTTTTATTTTTCTATTCTTCTTTGCACTTCCTGGTTCTCCTCCCGTGGGAGTAGGCGTGTTTCTAGCCTCTCCCAAACTCCTGGGAGCTAGTCTCAGGCTTCCCAGGATGCCACTGAGCATGTGCGGGAACGAGTGGTGAATGCTGGGAGCACAGCATTCACCACTTCCAGGAAATAAATGCTTGTGGGCTTCAAATGCCCACAATGAAGATGGAAACTGCCTGCAGTGAATAATATAAGTTATTCTTTCCGACGAAATCTGACACAGGCGGACATATTACACACAATATGTGAGTATGTAATGCTGAGAAGAAAAGTTTGTGAATTAACTAAAAAAAAAACAAAACGATAGATAGGTGGACCCCCGCTTTAAGACTTAAAGGGGTTGTAAAGGCTCGTGTTTTTTCACCTTAATGCATCCTATGCATTAAGGTGAAAAAACACCTGGCAGTCACCTGCCCCCTAGCCCCCCCGTTTTACTTACCGGAGCCCTGAATTTCTGTCGGCGCGTCCCTGTCGTCCCTCACTCCATGGGTTCCCGGCTCTTGATTGGATAGATTGATAGCAGCGCAGCCATTGGCTTCCGCTGCTGTCAATCAAATCCAATGACGCGAGCACCGAGGGGGGCAGGGGCCGAGTCCTGCATTCGCCGTCTATGGACGCCGAATGCTGGATTTGGGAGCGCGCCCACAAGGTTACCCCCCCGGGAGAGCGCTTCTCCAAGGGGGTTATTTAATGCGGGGAGGAGCCGCAAGAGCCGCTGAGGGACCCCAGGAATGGATGTTCGGGGGCCACTCTGTGCAAAACTAGCTGCACAGTGGAGGTAAGTATGACATGTTTATTATTTATGGTGATCCTTTAGTATCACTTTAAATGTTAAAAATGTCTTGAAAACCTTCAATAAAAACCATTGAAACAAAAAAAAAAAATGGCGAATTCTGCCCACCTGGAGCCGGATAATCCGGATTGTATATGTGATAGGGAGTAGCGGTATTTTTTTGTATTTATATATTCAGATGAAGTCGATTTTTGGATTACAGGGTGCAAAAATGGTAGAACTGCTGAAGCCAAACTGATGAGTCAGATCACACAGGACCCGTCACACTTTTTATTATTATCCTTCTCTACCAGTTCTGTCCATTCTGTTCATGCTTGTTACCATGACAACACCGGGAGGGTTAGTTATCGGAGAGTTAGAGGCAACCAACATTGCCATATCTACCAACTGCCCTTTTCAGTTTGCTGAAAGAGATATTGCTTACCAAACGATCACTATTTTCAGTAACAGATACAGAATTGCATCTAAAGAACAAAAATGTCTCTATATACAGCATTGCAGATGACCAGTTCTTATGGTAGATGTGGTGGATGCATTTGTTTTTCCAGGGTAAGTGCATTTTCTGCAAGTACAGAAAAATAGCTGTTGATCCTGCCAGAAATAAGGGACTTACTGTGCACCGAGCCGCAATCTTAAAGCTGAACTGCGGCCACAAAAGCTTTCAAATATATATATAGCCACAAAGGATGTACCGTACTTATCGGCGTATAACACGCACAGGCGTATAACACGCACATTCATTTTAAGAGTGAAATTACATTTTAAATAAGGAATTTTGAAGCAAAATAAGGGTCAGTGCCCATCTGCAGCCTCACCATTGCCAGGGCAGGAGATTCTCACTGTATGTAATCTGACAGAGCTCGTCCCGCCCCCCTCCCTGTCCCCTCTGAGGCAGCTAAAATGGAAGTATTGGCGTATAACACGCACACGCTATTTGCACCCGATTTGCATGGTGAAAAAGTGAGTGTTATATGTCAATAAATACAGTAATTCACTTTGTGGCCACCAAAATGCCTTTACAAACCCAGATTTTGCCTTGTAAAAAAAAAAAAAAAAAGCAGTGACATCATCACTGTGCTGTATATATATATATATATATATATATATATATATATATATATAGCTTAAGCAGAGAGCAGAGCTGTGGGAGGGGCCCAGCAGGCTCAACCCACCACAGGCAGAAAACTACAGGAGGGGGCGGAGACCAGTGGCGGAATTATCAGGGTCGCAACAGTCGAATGCCCAGCATTCCGCCACTGTGGGGGGGGGGGGGGGGCAGCGGGATTGCTATTCACACACGGCTCTGAGCGGAGATCGGTGTCTGTCATGGAACAGTAGCACAGAGACACCGGCGGCATTACCGTTCTATTTGCCCGTCCGTCCTCTCTGGCAGGGGATGAGAGAGGACATACAGCTGATCTCACGGCTCCCCCTTCTCCCCCCTCCCCTCTCCTGTGTGCTCCGCGGGCAGTCTAGTGTGAAGCTAAACAGCTCACATTTCCCGCGGAGCACACAGGAGAGGGGAGGGGGGAGAGGGGGGAGCAGTGAGATCAGCTGTGTATCCTCTCTCATCCCCTGCCAGAGAGGACGGACATAGAACGTTAATGCCGCCGGTGTCTCTGTGCTACTATTCCATGACAGACACCGATCTCCGCTCAGAGCCGTGCTGTCCTGAGAAGGCAGACGGCACTGATGGAAATTAATAGCATTCGCTGATGAGCACTGATAGAAGGCACTGATGGGCACTGATAGGAGGCATTTATGGGCACCGATAGGAGGCATTTATGGGCACTGATAGGAGGCACTGACGAGCACTGATAGAAGGCACTGATGGGCACTGATAGAAGGCATTAATGGGCACTGATAGAAGGCACTGATAGAAGGCACTGATGGGCACTGATAGAAGGCACTAATGGGCACTGATAGGAGGCATTTATGGGCACTGATAGGAGGCACTAATGGGCACTGATAGGAGGAATTTATGGGCACCGATGAGCACTGATGGGAGGCACTGATAGAAGGCACTAATGGGCACTGATAGGAGGCACTGATAAAAGGCACGGATGGGCACTGTTAGAAGGCACTAATGGGCACTGATAGGAGGCACTTATGGTCACTGATAGAAGGCACTGATGGACACTGATAGAAGGCACTGATAGGAGGCACTAATGGGCACTGTTAGGAGGCATTTATGGGCACTGATAGGAGGCACTGATGGGCACTGATAGGAGGCACTGATGAGCACTGATAGGCCACATTGATGAGCACTGATAGGCAGCACTGATAGGAGGCACTAATGTGCACTGATAGGCTGCACTGATAGGTGGCATTGATGGGCACTGATAGGTGGTACTGATGGGCACTGAGGAACACTGATAGGCAGTATTGATGGGCTTTGATGGGCAGAATTGAAGAGTACTGATAGGTGGCACTGATAGACGCTGTTAGACTCCATTAATGAGCACTGATAGGTTGTGCTGATAGGCAGAATTGATGGGCACTAATAGGCGGCATTAATGAGCACTGATAGGTAACACTTGTTGGTGGAAGTGATGGGCACTGATAGGCGGCATTGATGAGCACTGATAGGCAGCATTAATTGACACTGATAGATGGCACTGATGATTGGGGCACTGATTATCAGTGTAAACAATTTACTGACATTCTTGACAGTTAATGGCAGTCCTTTCCTAACACAGACACAGCGTGGGAGGAAAGGGCTGCGGATAACCGGCAAGTCTGTTTACATGTGATCAGCTGATCACATGGTAAAGGGCCGCTGTGTTTGCGCTGGAAGCATGTCCCAGGGGTCATGCAGGAAGCACGGTTTTGGGAGGATGTCCATGGAAGCCCGGGGCTCGGATGGAAGGGTGCCAGGGGGGCCCATCATGGTTTCTTGCACCGGGGCCCTGAAGGTTCTAGTTACGCCTCTGGTGGAGACAAGACCAGTCACCCTGCACAAGGAGAGAGAGCAGAGCTGTGGGAGAGGCCCAGCAGGCTCCACCCACTACAGGCTGCCTGCAGAAAACTACAGGAGGGGGCGGAGACAAGACCAGTCTTCCTGCACAAGGAAAGAGAACAGCAGTGACCGGTCTTAATTACAGGAAGTCTCACACTGGATTACGGCACAGATCTGGAAGAAATACACAAAGCACACAGAGATTCAAGAAGAATACACATGATGAATGGATTTAGACAATCTTTTACTTATCCCGGAGTTCAACTTTAATTTCTACCTTTCCCATGCACTTTGTGAAAATTGATGGTATTTATTACAGGAAGCTCCTGCACAGAGGCAACGTTTCACACTGGATTACTGCACAGATCTGGGAGAAATACACAAAGATGTAAAGTCATTGTAAAGGATTACATTTTATTTTTTTTAAATAACAAACATGTTATACTTACCTGCTCTGTTGTTATAGTTTTGCACAGAGCAGCCCAGATTCTCTTTTTTTCGAGTCTCCCACTGGCTCTCCTGGCTCTAAGGTTGCCAACTTTTCTTAACCACTTAAGCTCCGGACCATTTGGCTGGCAAAAGAGCATTTTTTTGTGATTCGGCACTGCGCCAATTTAACTGACAATTGTGCGGTCGTGTGACACGGCTCCCAAACAAAATCAACGTCCTTTTTTTCCCACAAATAGAGCTTTGTTTTGGTGGTATTTGATCACCTCTGCTGTTTTTATTTTTTGGGCTATAAACAAAAAAATAGCAACAGTTTTGAAAAAGACGCATTATTTTTTACTTTTTGCTTTAATAAAAAAACATTTTTTTTCCTCAGTTTAGGCCGATACGTATTCTTCTACATATTTTTGGTAAAAAAATCGCAATAAGCGTTTATTGATTGGTTTGTGCAAAAGTTATAGCACCTACAAAATAGGGGATAGTTTTATGGCATTCTTATTAATATTTTTTTTTTTTTTACTAGTAATGGCGGCGATCAGTGATTTTTATCGTGACTGCGACGGACAGATCGGACACTTTTGGCGCTATCTTGGGACCATTCACATTTATACAGCGATCAGTGCGATTAAAAATGCATTGATTACTGTGTAAATGTGACTGGCAGTGAAGGATTAACCACTAGGGGGCGCTGTAGGGGTCAAGTGTGTCCTAGGGAGCGATTCTAACTGTGGGGGGGAGGGGCTATGTGTGACACAACACTGATCCCCGTTCCCGATTAAAGGGAGCGGTGATCAGTGTCCTGTCACTAGGCAGAACGGGGAAATGCTTGTTTACTTCGGAACTACTGATTGGTTCCTTCTTCAAGCCAATGACCAATGGTCATTGGCTTGAAGAAGGAACCAGTCAGTAGTTCCGAAACGCGTCCCATTTTGATGACATATTTCCTGTTTGCGGTCAATGCTGGTTGTTGTCCCCTCCCGCTGACGTCACTTCCGGGATTCATGCTCCACGCTGACTCAGACGACGTGATTGCTTCACCAGTGTTCTCAGAGCCTGGGGTGTTCACCTGCTGGTTATCCTGGGACCTTCTGCTGTTGCATATCGTTATCCCTGGAAAGCTGTGATACACTGGGACCTCCTGATGCCAGATCACCTGCTTCATACGTCCATGTTATGCCTTTTCTTATCCTTGATCCTGTAAGTGTTTTTAACCTTGTTTGGGGATATTAAAAGTTTTAATTCTGCACTTAGAGGCGCCTTTTTTTCTTTTATTTGGAGCGAAACATGTAGAGCTGTAGTGTCTGTATCAGTTTATGCATTGAACATGTGATATAACAAGGATTTTTTTTTATCAATTTTTATTGTTATAATAAAAATGATTGAATTTTATCAATTGTAATCAATCTATTTTTTTGGCACCTTAAAAGTCCTGTGGTTTGTTCCTCACCTTCTTTTTTATATGAAAAAATGACTGAAGGTCTGCTTTAAAATTCTCACATTGCCATAACTGGGCTCTTTTATTTTATTTTTTTTACCTTGCAATTCTATAACACAGAAATGGATATCCCACAACCCACCTACGTTCTTGTGGAAAAAGCTTGTCAATTTGACTCTAATTAGAGAATAAGTAACCTTCCATAAATTGGAACACCATAAAATATGCAGTTCTGTATTTCTAAACAACCTTCCATCATAGAGGATGTCCTCAGAAGCTTTCGGCCTTATGGGATAGTCGGATGACCGTACCTGATTTGGTCCCACCAGCACCCCTGGAGCATTGCCTACTACAATAAAACACGTCCTTCACCCATTTTTATTTTTTATTTTTTATGACTCTAATTAGAGAATAAGTAACCTTCCAAAAATTGGAACACCATCAAATATGCAGTTCTGTATTTCTAAACAACCTTCCATCATAGAGGATGTCCTCAGAAGCTTTTAGCCTTATGGGACAGTTGGATGACCGTACCTGACTTGGTCCCACCAGCACCCCTGGAGCATTACCTACTACAATAAAACACGTCCTTCACCCATTTTTATTTTTTATTTTTTTTTATTTTAATTAGAGAATAAGTACCCTTCCATAAATTGGAACACTATCAAATATACAGTTCTGTATTTCTAAACAACCCTCCAGCATGGAGGATGTCCTCAGAAGCTTTTGGCCTTATGGGACAGTTGGATGACCGTACCTGACTTGGTACCACCAGCACCCCTAGATCATTGCCTACTACAATAAAACACGTCCTTCACCCATTTTTATTTTTTATGACTCTAATTAGAGAATAAGTACCCTTCCATAAATTGGAACACTATAAAATATACAGTTCTGTATTTCTAAACAACCATCCATCATAGAGGATGTCCTCAGAAGCTTTTGGCCTTATGGGACAGTTGGATGACCGTACCTGATATGGTCCCACCAGCACCCCTGGAGCATTGCCTACTACAATAAAACACGTCCTTCACCCATTTTCATTTTGTATTTTTTATGACTCTAATTAGAGAATAAGTAACCTTCCATAAATTGGTACACCATCAAATATGCAGTTCTGTATTTCTAAACAACCTTCCAGCATGGAGGATGTCCTTAGAAGCTTTTGGCCTTATGGGACAGTTTGATAGCCGTACCTGACTTGGTCCCACCAGCACCCCTGGAGCATTGCCTACTACAATAAAACACGTCCTTCACCCATTTTTATTTTTTATGACTCTAATTAGAGAATAAGTACCCTTCCAAAAATTGGAACACCATCAAATATGCAGTTCTGTATTTCTAAACAACCTTCCATCATAGAGGATGTCCTCAGAAGCTTTTAGCCTTATGGGATAGTTGGATGACCGTACCTGACTTGGTCCCACCAGCACCCCTGGAGCATTACCTACTACAATAAAACACGTCATTCACCCATTTTTATTTATTTATTTTTTTTTATTTTAATTAGAGAATAAGTACCCTTCCATAAATTGGAACACCATCAAATATACAGTTCTGTATTTCTAAACAACCCTCCAGCATGGAGGATGTCCTCAGAAGCTTTTGGCCTTATGGGACAGTTGGATGACCGTACCTGACTTGGTCCCACCAACACCCCTGGAGCATTGCCTACTACAATAAAACACGTCTTTCACCCATTCTTATTTTTTATTTTTTTTGGAGAATTAGTAAAGAAATCTGGAAACACGCAAGATAGGTTCATTGTTTATTTGAACAATTCTTCAACCGCTATTCCAGTATTATAATGCACATTAATATATTATACCACCATTCCTACATTGCAGCAACACATATCGTAACTCCTTTATATCTCTTCATCTCCCAAAGCCTGTATCTTCTATTTTCATCTCCTATATGAATCAAGGTTTGTGCTTTGTAAGAACCTGACCCTCGTCGTTCTATATTCTGAGCCAGAGAAATTTGATTGTCAACACTCTGCTATTAGTTTTTGCAAGGAACATGGTGGGTGGGAAGCCATGGGGAATGCTTTTGCATGTTTTTTTTTTTTCAAAGACTAAAAAAAAAAGCTTTAATAAAAATAATCTGAATATAAATATGTATGCAGCCCTTAATTATAAGACCATTTGCACTTATAGTTCTTTCTTTTTTTTTTTTTTTTTACAAAATACCTGTTGCTCCTGCCAGTGAAGTCCACCTCATACAGCTTCCTGTGATGGAGTGACAACAACGTTGCACTGCTTCTGAATTCAGAGCAAAGTTGTCACTCGCATGTAGGCTGTGCCTGCTCACAGTACAGTGGAATGAAAAAAAAAAGAATGTTGCAGGGGGCGTGGCTACTGTGACATTGTCACTGCCTATTCCTAAGCCTGTAGCTTGTCAATCATCACCTGGTCACACCTAATCCCACCCACAGCTTTCTAGATTGATGGCACCGCCTCTGCTGCTGGAACCCTCCCACTGTGAGCTGCAGTGTCTGGAAGGGGGAACTCGTGAGATACAAATAAAGGAGGATTTGGCTCACTCAGGGAAGGTAAATGAGGATTTTTGTTTACTTTATGAGGCTTGTGCATCACATTGTAACTGGATTTGGTACTTGTCTAGATTGTCATACAGGTGCCCTTAGAAGAAGTGCAAATCCTAATCCTGATGCCAAAACATTTAAAGAAGCTCCCCTAATCCTCAGAAGCAATTTAAAGCTTATTGAAACCCAAGAACACGAATTGACAGTATTACAGCTTACAGGCCCTTAGATGTGGTGGCTGCATTAGTTTTCTTTTTTCACACTTTTTTTCTTTATTTTAATCTGGTAATCTTTCCATTAACACACTTCCTGCCCTGGAGTGACAACCATACCGCACAGCTTCATTACTCTAGGACAGGGTGTGTGTTAGAACTGCATAGCACCTCCCTCAGGGAGGGGGATGTATTTTGTAGACGACAGAGATAGCTGGGAGCAATGCTAACGCATAACCATCCAGGAGTACGGGAAGTTATCAGCTCACAAGATTTGTGGCTGGATGACGTTTTTTTTTTTCACTTGTGGAACAGATACAATAAAACACTTTCCTAGCACCATTATGGCAGCATATATATATATATATATATATATATATATATATATATATATATATATATATATATATATATATATACAGTCAGGTCCATAAATATTGAGACATTGACACAATTCTAATCTTTTTGGCTCTATACACCACCACAATGGATTTGAAATGAAACGTACAAGATGTGCTTTAACTTCAAACTTTCAGCTTTAATTTGAGGGTATTTACATCCAAATCAGGTGAACGGTGTAGGAATTACAACAGTTTGTTAATGTGCCTCCCACTTTTTAAGGGACCAAAAGTAATGGGACAATTGGCTGCTCAGCTGTTCCATGGCCAGGTGTGTGTTATTCCCTCATTATCCCATTTTCAAGGAGCAGATAAAAGGTCCAGAGTTCATTTAAGTGTGCTATTTGCATTTGGAATCTGTTGCTGTCAACTCTCAATATGAGATCCAAAGAGCTGTCACTATCAGTGAAGCAAGCCATCATTAGGCTGAAAAAAACAAAGCAAACCCATCAGAGAGATAGCAAAAACATTAGTTGTGGCCAAATAAACTGTTTGGAACATCCTTAAAAATAAAGAATGCATCGGTGAGCTCAGCAACACCAAAAGACCCGGAAGACCACGGAAAACAACTGTGGTGGATGACTGAAGAATTCTTTCCCTGGTGAAGAAAACATCCTTCACAACAGTTGGTCAAGAACACTCTCCAGGAGGTAGGTGTATGTGTGTCAAAGTCAACAATCAAGAGAAGACTTCACCAGAGTGAATACAGAGGGTTCACCACAAGATGTAAACCATTGGTGAGCCTCAAAAACAGGAAGGCCATATTAGAGTTTTCCAAACAACATCTAAAAAAGCCTTCACAGTTCTGGAACAACAACCTATGGACAGATGAGACCAAGATCAACTTGTACCAGAGTGATGGGAAGTGAAGAGTATGGAGAAGGAAAGGAACTGCTCATGATCCAAAGCATACCACCTCATCAGTGAAGCATGGTGGTGGTAGTGTCATGGCATGGGCATGTATGGCTGCCAATGGAACTGGTTCTCTTGTATTTATTGATGATGTGACTGCTGACAAAAGCAGCAGGATGAATTCGGAAGTGTTTCGGGAAATATTATCTGCTCATATTCAGCAAAATGCTTCAGAACTCATTGGACGGCGCTTCACAGTGCAGATGGACAATGACCCGAAGCATACTGCGAAAGCAACCAAAGAGTTTTTTAAGGGAAAGAAGTGGAATATTATGCAATGGCCAAGACAGTCACCTGACCTGAATCCGATTGAGCATGCATTTCACTTTCTGAAGACAAAACTGAAGGGAAAATGCCCCAAGAACAAGCAGGAACTGAAGACAGTTGCAGTAGAGGCCTGGCAGAGCATCACCAGGGATGAAACCCAGCGTCTGGTGATGTCTATGCGTTCCAGACTTCAGGCTGTAATTGACTGCAAAGGATTTGCAACCAAGTATTAAAAAGTGAACATTTGATGGATGATTGTTAATCTGTCCCATTACTTTTGGTTCCTTAAAAAGTGGGAGGCACATATACCAACTTTTGTAATTCCTACACCGTTCACCTGATTTGGATATAAATACTCTCAAATTAAAGCTGAAAGTCTGCAGTTAAAGCACATCTTGTTCGTTTCATTTCAAATCCATTGTGGTGGTGTATAGAGCCAAAAAGATTAGAATTGTGTCGATGTCCCAATATTTATGGACCTGACTGTATATATGGTAATATGCTGCCATGGATTCGTGCCAGGAAAGGAAAATAATGCTAAATCTTTGATATAATTTTCTATTTTCCTGGCACCAGCATGGTGGCATACCACCACATGTACAAAATCAGGGTAACTATTTGAGAGACTTTGCTGTTTTCCTGGTACCAACATGGTGTCATACTACTACATATACTCTGTCATGGACTGGTGCCAGGAAATGAAAATAACGGTAAGTATTTTGTACAATTTTCTGTTTTTCTGGCACCAACATGACGGCATCCTACAACACGTACTCTGCCATGGACTAGTGCTAGGAAAGGAAAATAAGGGTAAGTGTCAGGAAATGGGCATTGCGCAGGCACAGAATACCAAGAAGCCCTGTCCACGGCCAACTTACAGATGCCCATGTGCAGGTGGGTGAGTGCGCACAGGCGAGAGGTGGGCTATTTAGGCTGCACTATGGCCTTGAGTCATTGGCGTTCAGTCTACTACATTTTCTGAGTTCCTGTTACCCGTTCCTGTGTTGACCTCATGCTACAGACTCAATCTGCTCCTGACTCTGCCTGAACACTGCCTGTGCTGACCCCTTGCTTGTCTTTGGATTTCCTCTGTGCCTGCTCCTTATGCTCATCTGCCTATCTGCCTGCTGTTACCGACCCTGGCCCAACATTTGACTACTCTTCTGCAAGGCTGTCTTAATAGTGTCATGGGCCCCTGGGCAAAGTAATACATTGGGGCCCCTACCAGCCTGGCCCAATTTACGCACCTACTCTCACAGTAAAAACTGTAGGAGGAGTCAGGAGGGCACAGTACAGGCTCTGGGATACTGCCAAGGACATGGCCATCCCGGGACAGCTTAGTAAAAAGAGCGACTGTCTTGGCAAATTCAGGACAGTTAGCAAGTATGATGTGATGCAAGATTTTCATGGGACCCACATGCACCTGGGGCCCCTGGGCAGTGCCCGGGGTGCCCATGCATTAAGACAGCCCTGCTCTTCTGCCTGCTGCATGTACTTGATTTGCCCGCTAGTTGCTGACCTGGATTGCCTGACCTTGCTTACGGATTCCTTCCCTGCATCCGAGCCTGCTGATCTGTGCAAGTCTCCTGCTGCAGTCTACCTGCCAGTACAGCTTTCAGTTTGTCTTCGTACTGTTCTGGGACACACAGCCTTCTCTTCAGCATCTATCAATGGAAGACCAGCCAGGCACTCCTGCTCACTCTGTACTCTGGCGCTCCCATATTACCTTGCCAGGGCTCCTGAGCCAGAGGTGTAAGAGAAGCCTACCTCTGTACACCAGGCTCCTCTACCAGGAACATTACAGTAAATATTTGATATCATTTTCTGTTTTCCTGGTACCAACATGGCGGCATACTACCTCATGTACTCTGCCATGGACTGGCGCCAGGAAAGGAAAATAAGGGTAAGTATTTGTTACAAATTTCTGTTTTCCTGGCACCAACATGGCGGCATATTACCACATGTACTCTGCCATGAACTGGCGCCAGGAAAGGAAAATAAGGGTATGTGTAGTTGATACAATTTTCTGTTTTTCTGATACCAACATGGCAGCATATTACCACATGTACTCTGCCATGGACTGGTGCCAGGAAAGGAAAAAAAGGGTAAGTATTCGATACAATTTTTTGTTTTCCTGGCACCAACATGGCGGCATACCACCACTTGTACTCTGCCATGGACTGGCACCAGAAAAGGAAAATAAGGGTAAGTATTCAATACAATTATCTGTTTTCCTGGCACCAACATGGCGGCATACTACCACATGTACTCTGTCATGGGTTGACGCCAGGAAAGGAAAATCAGGGTAAGTATTCAATACAATTTTCTGTTTTCCTGGCACCAACATGGCGGCATACCACCACTTGTACTCTGCCATGGACTGGCGCCAGAAAAGGAAAATAAGGGTAAGTATTCAATACAGTTTTCTGTTTTCCTGGCACCAACATGGCAACATACTACCACATGTACTCTGTCATGGGTTGACACCAGGAAAGTAAAATCAGGGTAAGTATTTGATACAATTTTCTGTTTTCCTGTTACCAACATGTTGGCATACTACCGCATGTACTCTAATTGTGGTAAGTATTTGACACACTTTTCAATGGTATATTTAACAGACCAAAAGGGAGCATGTATTGTTAGAATTTACATAAAAACTTTAATGCCCATGGCACCCTTTAAAACCACCTGAAACCAGAAGAATTTCGCTCTTCCCATTGATTCCAATGCATTTAGCCAAAATGTCTTTTTTTTTTCAGCAAAATATCCGGTGAAATAAAAACTCTGAATTTTTCTCACCCACAGCCACAACACAGTTTACCAAAAAAATAAAAGGCACGTGCTTTTTTCCCTTATACAGTACATATAAAATTTACAGCCATTTTTTACTTGCACAGTAAAATCTGAATAAATCGTGCAAAATTAAATTGCAGAGTCAGTAAAGTATATATTTGTTGTTCTTTTTTTTAGTTTTTTTTACACATAAAGCCCTTTATAAGTACACAGTATTGAGACGTTTTTCTCTGCATGAGGTCCATCAAATCAGCTGCTAATGAAATGTGAAAAGAAAGTGCTAGATGTTTGGTAAAGTCAACAGAAGAAGGCGCTAAGGTTTTTAGGTCTTCTAAGGGGAGTTTAAGGGAAACTTCCAGCCAAAGGCTGAATACACCACAAAAAAAAAAGTATGCTGTACCTGCTGAAAGATTTGTGGAGGAATGCGCATGGTTCTTCTAATGCCTGCTGTGGTATGTTCTTCATGGACTAAGCAGGCCAACAATACTTTTTAGAGCTTGCAGTTCTGGAAATTTAGTGTCACTGCCCCTCCCCTTGTTTGCTCTTTAGACCATTATTGCTCATCATTGACTGGTGACGCCCACACTGCACTTGGCTTGGTAAGCATCCTCAAACCCAAGATGGAAAGAAGATGACCTCATGTTCTTCCTCCTCCCAACCTCTAACCCATTTGCTTTTTTTTTTTTAGGTAAGTGGGCACCGTTTTTTGGCAGATGCCTGCTCCCACTTCCTCAATTTTCACCAAGTGTGAATGACGTGTGCTTGGCCCACCACCCTCTACCACCGCCAGTCCTACAGCCTTCTGGAACATGCGACGTGTCCCAGGAGGCTACAGGACCAGTCTCATGCCAGTTTCATGCCTTGCACATGTGCAGTAGAGAGTTGACTGTGAGACATTAGGAAGTCACACGTCTACCAAGGCACGGCAGTGTGGTGAGACTGGTCCTGTAGCCTCCTGGGACACGTCACATGTTCCAGAAGGCTGTAGGACCAGCGGTGGTAGAGGGTGGTGGCGGCACCAGAGGCCAGTTGGGTAGACAACACTGGGCTCCATGGACTGGTCAGTATCTGTTTCTTCTCCAGTATTTGTGGTTGTTAATTTTTAATTTTTTACAACCCCAGTGAAGTTCCTCCTTAAAGCCCAACTCTATTCAACACTTTTTTTATGGCCCCATCCCCCCACTCTCCAATCAAAAAAAACGTTTTCGCCGGCTCTAAGTCCCCCCTCTCACTTATTAACAGGTGCTCCCGCTGGCAAGGATGAAGTCAATTTTAGACATAAAAGGTTTGTTTCGTTCCGAATTGAAATTCAGACAAATTTTTCCTTATTCAGTAATTCGGATGCAGCTGAATTTCTGAATTACAATAGTAAGGAATTTAAACGAATCAGAAATAACCAATAAAAATGTTGGAGGAAATTTGAATTTGAATGGTTTTCGAATTGTATTTAAATAGTTTTCAAATCGAATTTGAATCATTTTCAAAATCGAATTTGAATAATTTTCAAATAGAATTTGAATCGTTTTCAAATCGAATTTGAACCGTTTTCAAATCGAATTCGAATTTCCAAAGAGAATAAATTAAAATAGAATAAAGAAATAGAATAGAAAAGAATCAATTAGAATATAAAAGAATAGAATCTAAAATAAAAGAATAGAAAATAATAGAGTAAAACAGAACAGAATAGAAAATAAAAGAATAGAAAAATAATGGATTGAAAAAAATAGAACAGAAACAAAGGGATAGAATAGAAAATGAAAGAATAAAGTAAAACTGAACAAAATAGAAAAAATAGAATAGAAAACAAAAGAACAGATTAAAATAGAATAACAAATAAAGGAATAGAATAGAATAGAATAAAAGAATATAACCATCTTCTGAAATTTGAATGTCAAATAGAATAAGTTTGAATTAGAATAGGATAGAAAAGAGTAGAATAGAAAATAAAAGAATATAATCATTTCCCAAAATTCGAATAAAATAAATTTGAATAGAATAGAAAAGAATAGATTAGAAAGGAATAGAAAATAAAAGAATAGAAATGAATAGAATAGAAAAGAATAGACTAGAAAGAATATAACCATCTTCCAAAATTCGAATTTTGAATAGAATAAAATAAAAAAGAAATGAATAGGAAATAAAATAATAGAATAGAATAGAATAAACAATAGAAGAGAACAGAATAGACTAAAAATAATATATTTGAATTTCAAATAGAATAAATCTGAATTTGAATTGAATAGAACAGAATATAATAGAATAGAAAAGAATAGAAAATAAAAGAGTAGACTAGAAAAAAACAGTAGAATAGAAAAAATATAACCGTCTTCCAAAATTTGAATTTCGAATAGAATAAATTCAATTCAAATGCAATTCAAATTCGAAAAATTTAAGTTCAACAAATTCGAATCGATTCGAATTCGAATAAACGAAATTAATTTAAAAAACAAATTACCGTAAACAAATTTAACAAATTTAATTAAACAAATTTGTGTAAATAACGAATTGTAATGAAACTAAACAAACCAAATGTCGTTCTGCACGTGTCTAGTCAATTTACAGGTGAAACATGACAACTCAGATTTTGTTTACACTGACAGTTGGGGAGGTGGCGATAAAAACAGGCTGTTGATCCACAATTTTACCCTCCCCCATGGCTGCAAAAGCAGCTGTATGGGGGTATACACATGCTGTGGCTGCAATGCAAAAAGCAAAAAATGATCCCCTCTTTGCATTTAGCACCCACTGAACACGACCCATTCAAGTGAATGGGGCCACGCCTTAACCGCCTTGCAACCACCGGAAATGCACATGATTGTGGCACGGTGGTATGGGCATCTAGGGAATAAAAAACATAAAGCCTCCTCGTCACCTGTATAACACCCTCTGAAGATCACTCTTTAATGAGTTACTGCTAGTGTAAAGAGCCCTTAGTGGGATTCAGTGGTGGCTGGTGCTCAAAATTTTTTTGGGGGGGCGCAAACAAACTGAAAACTCTGAAAAATATTGAAAAAAATCCATCAAATGCAGCCACTGTGCCCATCAATTGCAGCCACTGTCAGTGCCCATAAGTGCCATCTCAGTGTTGCCTATCAGTGCCACCTGTCAGTGCCCATCATTGCCACCTCAGTGCTGCCTGTCAGTGCCCATCATTGCCACCTCAGTGCTGCCTGTCAGTGCCCATCAGTGCCACCTCAGTGCTGCCCATCAGCGCCACCTCAGTGCTGCCCATCAGTGCTGCTGCTGCCTATCAGTGCCACCTCAGTGCTGCCTATTAGTCCCACCTGTCAGTGCCCATCATTGTCACCTCAGTGCTGTATATAGGTGCCCATCAGTGCTGCCCATCAGTGCCACCTATCAGTGCTGCCTCATCAGTGCCCATTAGTGCAGCCTATCAGCGCACATCAGTGAAGGAGAAAGATAACTAATTTGCAAAATCTTATAACAAACAAAAAACCTTTTTTTTTTTTTTAAATATCCCGTCTTTTTTCGCTTGGCATCAGACTTGAGCAATTCTTATTGCCCGACCCAACAACCCGGACATGCAGTTCTGGGCGCTGGACAGCTAATTTAAAAAACTGTCTTCTAACTTTTTCAGCTGGCTCCTAGATTCTAAGCAAATTTGTCAAACCCTGCTTTAGACTTTAGGGGGGCTGGACTGTGGTTAGTGGGAGTAGAAAAAGCCCTGGCATAAGTGGGAGCAATTATCAGTGGGAGAAATTGTGCCCCATCGTTGGTGTCATTAGGAGAAAAAGTGTCCCATCATTGGTGTTATTGTGGGGAATAGTGACCCCGTTGTTTGTGTGAGTTGGAGAAATAGTGCCCCATCATTGGTGTCAGCGGGAGGAATAGCGCCCCATCATTGGTGTCATTGGGAGGAATAGTGCCCCATCATTGGTGTCATTGGGAGGAATAGTGCCCCATCATTGGTGTCAGTGGGAAAAGTTTGTGCTCCATAGCTGGTGTCAGTAGGAGAACAAGTATCCCATCATTGGTGTCATTGTGCAGAATAGTGACCCATTGTTGGTGTTAGTAGGAGAAACTGTGCCTCATCGTTGGTATCATTGGGAGGAAAAGTGCCCCATCATTGTTGTCATTGGGATGAATAGTGCCCCATAATTTTGGGTTAGTGAAAGGAATTGTTCCTCATCATTGGTGTCGGTGAGAGGAATTTTGCCCCATCATTGGTGTAATGGGAAATTTGCCCCATAGCTGGTGTCAGTAAGAGAACAAGTATCCTATCATTGGTGTCATTGTGCAGAATAGTGACCCATTGTTGGTGTCAGTGGGAGAAACTGTGCCTCATCGTTGGTGTCATTGAGAGGAATAGTGCCCCATCAATGGTGTTAGTGAAAGGAATTGTTCCTCATCATTGGTGTCGGTGGGAAGAATTGTGCCCCATCATTGGTGTAATGGGAAATGTTGCCCCTTTGTGGGGTCAGTGGGAGGAATTACGCCCCATTGTTGGTGTCAATAGACGGAATAGTGCCCCAAGGGACGGATAAAAGAAAGAAAAGGGCCGCATCCGTCCCCTAGGCTACAGTTGGGAGACCACTGGTCCAGAGGGTAGTCATCAGGGCTGGCTGCCTGTACTCAGAAGAGGTAGCCAGTGGACCAAGATAGTGACATGGGACCCTCTGGGGGGCACTCGGATATCAGATTGCAAGGGGACAACACTCGGGGGATAGGTATGTACTTTGAAGAGCACTACAGTTCTGCAGGTTAGTGGGAAAAAAACATTAGAGGGGGGGAGTTGAGCACCATTTTAAATCAAGCCCCAGATAAGCTTGGTGGGACTGGCCACTGCAGGTGCAATAGTGAAGAGTCCATTGCCTTTCAACATTTGAATTCAGCATGCTAGGTTCATGATCATTATATGATCCACTTAGACTGTGTTCCAGGTGTACTGTAGGCTCACCAAAAGGCCAGAAACTCTTATGCCGCGTACACACGGTCAGATTTTCCCATGGGAAATGTTGGATGTGAGCTTGTTGTCGGAAAGTCCGATCGTGTGTACACAAGTCCGTCGCACAAAAGTTTGCGCATGCTCGGAATCAAGCAGAAGGAGCCGCACTGGCTATTGAACTTCCTTTTTCTCGGCTCGTCGTACGTGTTGTACGTCACCGCGTTCTCGCGTTCGGAATTCTTGGCCAACATTTGTGTGACCGTGTGTATGCAAGACAAGTTTGAGCCAACAACCTTCGAACAAAAAACCCACGGTTTTGTTGGCTGAAAGTCCGATCGTGTGTGTACGGAGCATTAGAGTTGACAGGACACACTAATCGCAAGTCTTCAGCTTTCTCGTGACATTTCAACCAAATGTTACATATATATTCTCCAATTATCTCGTTAGTCTCTCAGCTCAACTAAAATATCTGAAACTTGAATACCAGAGGTCATCCAGGTGAGCGAAGACATTAAAGGACATTTCTGTATTCCATTCTATAGGAATTTTTGTCCCGAGATCACCGCTACATAAAAATATGGGGATGTATTTTCACTTTTCCCGGACACAGTAGTTTCATGAAGGCTTTTCGGAAACTCATATGGCAGAGGGGGTACAGTACGGGATTGATGGCAGAATTTAACCACAACAGCCAAAACGAGATCTCGTAGAGATAATGTTGGACACAGCGCCCATAGCAAGCAGCCCTGATAATCATTAAGAGGGTGTAGGGTGCCCAGCAAAGGCCAAACACACACACAATGATGGCCAAGGACTTGGCTACCCTCTTGTCTCTCGAAAGCCTAAAACGGTTGGCAATGCTGCTAGCCATGTCCGTCCTGACGTTACTGCAAGCGTTCTCCACTGCTTTATAAAGGCAGGCTTGGTGTCTCCTGGTTTGGACCTCAACCTGCAGTGGTGGAAGGTCCTGACTTATGTTGAGGTCCAAGGTGTGGCCTTTGACCCTCTGCATTCTAGGCTCTTCAGGGCAAACCTCAGTGGGTGTCAAGCAGGAGGCCTGTTTTCTGCATTCTATGTGAGGCCTCTCTGCTGGCTTGACGAAAAATATCAAGTGTTCCTTCCTCTTCCTCTGGAAACTCATCTCGCAATGCTCGTGGCCTTGGGCCAGCTCCTCATTCCTCATCCTGGTTCTCTTCTTGATGTTAATGTAGATGCTCAGGTTGAAGTAGGTGACGCTGATAAAGGGTGTGAAAAATTCCACGGTGGAGGCGATCATGAGAAAGTACCAGTTGTAGTAAAATTCCACGTAACATTCGCCTTCTGGTAAGATGGTCGCACGTGCGATGTATTCCCAGCTGATAATGGCGGGACCATAGAGGAGAAAGGCTGCCAGCCACACGAACAGCATTTTAAGAACAGTGTTTCTGGTCATCCCTTTCTGAGCTCTGTATGACACCTAAGAAAATAAAAAAAATTATAACTTGAGTGAAAAGTACAATGAATAATGTATTCTGGTAATAAATACATTTGAATTCACCTCTGTACAAAGACGAACGTCCTAACTTTAGCACGGTTGAAAGGCGTGAATAACCCAGTTTCCTGAAGCGTTTCAATGCTCAACATTTACATTCCTATTAAATTAGATTGTGCCTGTTCGTAACTGGCTGGTGCTCCATTTTTTTTGTTGGGGGGGGGGGCGACAATTGAACCCCCCCCCGCCAGGTCCGCACTTACCCCATCCAGATCGCGGGTGGCTTCCCTATCTTCTCCTCCCAGTCACTCCTCCCGGCCAATCCGGTCTTAAGACCCGCTTCCTGTCCTGATTGGCTGGGAGGAGAAGCAGAAAGACAATAGCGAATGTTAGTTCGCTAATGTCCCAAGTGGGTGGGTTCAGGAGCGCAGAGCCCAACCTTTTTGAAGCAGATTAGAGCCTCAGGCTCTAATCATGTGCTTCAAGAAAAAAAAAAAAGTACAGAGTGTTGTGGCGCTTGACTGCAGTCATTTCTTCACTCTGCTTCTTTAAAATTCTTTGTAGGTTTAATCCCCATAAATATCTTAAAATCATTTCAGAGATCCCCCATCAGCATTCATTTCCTATATCTATAATTCCTTCGACTCACTCCTTATCTCTCTTTGTAGCCCCCCATTCAGATGCTCTGAGATCAAAGAGTAAAGATGATGATGAATGATGAGCCAGAGTAAAAGAACAAATCTCTGGCATCCATTTAGATGGGCATATTTCTCCCTGCTGGCCACTGGATGGTGCAGATGTTGCCGAGCTGTGCTGATCAGTTGCTTAATTACTGTTTCAGAAGAAGATCTGATAGAATGTAATCAAGCAACTAATGGGTAGACTGCATAGCTAAAGTCTACCCCATTCAGTTGGCAGCTCTCTCCCTGGAATATGCATATCTAAAAGGTTTGTATTTTAAACAATCGCCGCTGAACCCTATCCAGTCTACGTGGTTAACATGTTTAAGTTGGCCTCAGCCTTGCACCACTCCACATGCCATGTCCTTTGACATGTTTCACACCACCCACTGGGGCTTCGTCATGAGGCCAACTTTTACATGTTAACCACATACAGTATATTACCAAAAGTAATCAGACGCCTGCCTTTACAGGCACATGAACTTTAACTACTTGCTTACAGGGCACTTAAACCCCCCTCCTATCCAGGCCAATTTTGAGCTTTCAGCGCTGACGCACTTTGAATGACAATTGCGCGGTCATACAACACTGTACCCAAATGAAATTTTTATCATTTTTTCACCACAAATAGAGCTTTCTTTTGGTGGTATTTGATCACCTCTGCAGTTTTTACTTTTTGTTAAAAAAAAAGTAAAAAAATGAATTTAAAAAAAAATTTTTTTTTTTTTTATATTTTGTTATAAAAAATTTAAAACAGGTAATTTTTCTCCTTCATTGATGTACGCTGATGAGGCGGCAGTGATGGGCACTGATAGGCGGCAGTGATGGGCACTGATGGGTGGCAGTGATGGGCACTGATGGGTGGCAGTGATGGGCAGCACTGCTAGGTGGCACTGATTGGCACTACAGGTGGGCATTGATAGGTGGCACTTGTGGGCATTGTTAGGTGGCACTGTCGGCACTGTTAGGTGGCACTTTTAGGTGGCACCGATGAGGCAGATGTGCCTCTTCCACTTGGGGACCAATGTCCCTGACATCTGAGCTGGTGATTGGCTTTTTTTTCTACTCGCGCTGTCAGCGCGAGTAAAAAAAAAAACGATTACGGATCTTTTGTTTACATCATGTGATCAGCTGTCATTGGCTGACAGCTGATCACATGGTAAGGGGCCAGGACCGGCCCCTTACTTAGATCGGTGATCACCCGAGTCTCAGGGACTCGGTGATCACAGCATGTTCGGCGCGTGCCCTGCAGGGAGTGTGCACAGGGGAGGCCATCATATGACGGCCTCCCGGGAATTCAGGTCCGCGCTGTGGTCGTCATTCGCCCATAGCACGGATGTGAGGTGGTTAATGACATCCTAGTCTTATTCCGTAGGGTTCAATATTGAGTTGGCCCACCCTTTGCAGCTATAACAGCTTCAACTCTTCAGGGAAGGCCATCCACAAGGTTTAGGAGTGTGTCTATGGGAATCGCATTTGTGAGGTCAGGCACTGATGTTAGACGAGAAGGCCTGGCTCGCAGATTCGGCTCTAATTCATCCCAAAGGTGTTCTATTGGGTTGATGTCAGGACTCAGTGCAGCCCAGTCAAGTTCTTTCACCCCAAACTCGCTCATCCATGTCTTTATGGACCTTGCTTTGTGCACTGCACTGGTCCAAATCGTTTGGTGGAGGGGAATTATGGTGTGGGGGGGGGGGGGGGTTTCAGGGTTTGGGCTTGGCCCCTTAGTTCCAGTGAAGGGAACTCTTAAGGCAACAGCATACCAAGATATTTTGGACAATTTCATGCTCCCAAATTTGTGGGAACAGTTTGGGGATGGCCCCTTCCTGTTCCATCTTGACTGTGAACCAGTATTATTAGCAGTAATCAGCATTGATTCATGAAGAATCCTTCTTGCCAGACCAATCTATTAACCTTCTATGAGGAGGTGAGCTGCCTTCTAGATAAAGGAAGGCCCTAGACGTGGTGTATCTGGATTTTGCAAAGGCATTCAATACAGTTCCCCATAAATGTTTACTATACAAACTAAGGTCTGTACATAGATTGAAAACTGGCAACGGGAGGGTGGTATCAAATGGGGAATACTGGGAATGGTCTGGTGTGGAAAGCGGGGTCCCCCAGGGTTCTGTCCTGGGACCAATTCTATTTAACCACTCACCGCAAATCGCCGTAGCTGTACGTCAGTACTTTGACGCTAAATAACATTGTTATTGCAGCCGATAGCTGCCATAACCCCGATATTTTCAGAAACGGCGAGCGGTTCTCCTTAAGGTAAAAGTGGTCTCTGCGGCGTATGTGCTGCAAGATCACTTTTATCGAGGGCGGGAGAGGGCCCACCCCTCCCGCCACGCTCCGGTCATCTCCACCGCTTACCGGACCCGCCAGTAGCAGAGGAGATGAATGCGTCCTCCCCCCTGACAGGCCTGGAGCCGAGTAAGGGAAAGATGGCCTCCACTTGGCTCCATAACATTAGATGGCGGAAGCGACGTCAAACGCCGCTTCCGCCCAATGGTCTTAAAGGGGATTTTTTTTTTTGCAAAATACTGTATAATTACATTTCATTTTTATATTATTTTTTTATTGCATTTAAGTGTAAATGTGAGATCTGAGGTCTTTTTGACCCCAGATTTCACATTAAAGAGGTCCTGTCATGCTTTTGTTTACTTTCCTTGTAATAGGAATAAAAGTGACACCATTTTTTTCTCTTAAAAGGACAGTGTAAAAATAAAAAATAAAAAACAAAACAAATAAGAAAAAAAAAATTTAAAGCGCCCCGTCCCGCCGAGCCCGCACGCAGACGCGAACGCATACGTAAGTCGCGCCCGCATATGTGTTCAAACTACACGTGTGAGGTATCGCTTCGATCGTTAGAGCGAGAGCAATAATTCTAGCACTAGACCCCCCTCTAACTCAAAACTGGTAACCTGTAGAAAATTTTAAACGTCGCCTATGGAGATTTTTAAGGGTCAAAATGTGTCGCTATTCCACGAGCGGGCGCAATTTTTCAAGCGTGACATGTTGGGTATCAATTTACTTGGTGTAACATTATCTTTCACAATATGAAAAAAATTGAGCTAACTTTACTGTTGTCTTATTTTTTAGGTAAAAAGAGTGTATTTTTTCCCCAACAAAAATTACGCTTATAAGACCGCTGCGCAAATATGATGTGACGTAAAGTATTGCAACGACCGCCATTTTATTCTCTAGGGTGTCTGGAAAAAAATATATAATATTTGGGGGGTTTTCTAGCAAAAACAAATGATTTTAACTTGTAAACGACAAGTGTCAAAAAGTGCAAGGTATTGGATAGAAAGATCTGGATGCCGCACACTGGATAAAGTAGAAAACTTGTTTTTATTGTAGAGATAGGACCATCAAAAGTACAAGACAATCATGCAGGATGTACAGGATCATCTGACGCGTTTCACACTCGACACTCAGTTTCGAGTGTGAAACGCGTCAGCTGATCCTGTACATCCTGCATGATTGTCTTGTACTTTTGATGGTCCTATCTCTACAATAAAAACAAGTTTTCTACTTTATCCAGTGTGCGGCATCCAGATCTTTCTATCCAATACCTTGCTCTATTCAGCATTTAGCCAGCACCTGGGACTCTTCAACTCTGAAGGCTTCACATTAACTTTACACCTGGGTCTGGATCCACCTGAGCAGTGAAACACTCTCCCAAGTGTCAAAAAGTGGTTAATTTATTCATAAACGACCTGGATTATGGGGTAAACAGTTCAATCTCTGTATTTGCGGACAATACTAAGCTAAGCAGGGCAATAACTTCTCCGGGATGTGGAAACCTTGCAAAAAGATCTGAACAAATTAATGGGATGGGCAACTACATGGCAAATGAGGTTTAATGTTGTAAAATGTAAAATAATGCATTTGGGTGCCAAAAATATGAATGCAATCTATAGACTGGGGGGAGAACCTCTGGGGGAATCTAGGATGGAAAAGGACCTGGGGGTCCTAGTAGATGATAGGCTCAGCAATGGCATGCAGTGCCAAGCTGCCGCTAACAAAGCAAACAGAATATTGGCATGTATTAAAAAGGATCAACTCCAGAGATAAAACGATAATTCTCCCGCTCTGCAAGACTCTGGTCCGGCCGCACCTGGAGTATGCTGTCCAGTTCTGGGCACCAGTCCTCAGGAAGGATGTACTGGAAATGGAGCGAGTACAAAGAAGGGCAACAAAGCTAATAAAGGGTCTGGAGGACCTCAACTATGGGGAAAGACTACAAGCACTGAACTTATTCTCTCTGGAGAAGAGACGCTTGAGAGGGGATATATTTTCAATGTACAAATACCGTATTGGTGACACCACAGTAGGAATAAAACTTTTCCACGCAAGGGAATTTAAAGTAGTTGTAAACCTAGTTATACCACTTGTACCTACAGGTAAGCCTATAATAAGGCTTACCTGTAGGTACTGTAAATATTACCTAACCCTGCACGGTTTAGGAGATATTTACGATATATGCTTGCACCGACGTCATCGGTGCATGCACACTGAAGAAACGGTCTGCCCATGCTGTTTCTTCAGGGCCGATGCCGGGACCGGTGACATCATCGCGGCTCTGGCTAATTACAGCGCCGGAGCCCGCGAACCCGGAAGTAACTCTGGGAGACATGTCGCCAGTCACAGCGGTGTGCCGGGATCGCTGCAACAGCTTTGATCTAAGAGAAGTATTTCATAATGAGATAGTATCCGAAGCATACTAGCTCATTATACCTTTGTCTTACAGGGTTTGTTTTTTTTATGTTTTTTTTTATTTTCGGTTTACAACCACTTTATTAAGACACACGGCCATTCACTAAAATTAGAAGAGAAGCGGTTTAACTTTAGCCACTTCAATACTGGGCATTTTCACCCCCTTCCTGCCCAGGACAATTTTCAGCTTTCAGCGCTGTAACATTTTGAATGACAATTGCGGTCATGCTTTTTTTCCCCACAAATAGAGCTTTTGTTTGGTGGTATTTGATCACCTCTGTGGTTTTTATTTTTTGCGCTATAAACAAAAAAAGAGCAACAAGTTTGAAAAAAAACACAATATTTTTTTCCTCAGTTTAGGCCGATATGTATTCTTCTACATATTTTTGGTAAAAAAAAAATTACAAAAAGCGAAATTCGAAAAATTCAAAAGTTCGAAATTCATAATTCGAAAATGCGAAAATCTGGAAATTCGAGAATTCGTAAATCCGAAAATAAGAACGAAAATTCAAAATACGAATGCCGCAACGAAACAAATGGAACGAATTAATAATAATAATAAAAAAGTTTTCATTATTATTATTATTGTTATTTATTATTATTAATTCGTTACGTTCCATTCGTTTAGATGCGGCATTCGTTATTTCGGATAATTCGTAACTTCGGATAAATTCGTATTCGTTATGTTCACTAACAGCCAAATTTGAAAGGAAATTCCAATACCTATAATTTAATAGTAATACATTATGCTCGCAATCCAAGGTTTTACTGTAGTTATTATTAGTTATTTCAGATTCAGATTCGGATTTTGGCTCTTATTTTCGGATATTCGCTCTTTGAATTTTCGTTCTTATTTTTGGATTTGCGAATTTTCGAATTTCCGGATTTTCTTTTTTCGAATTTTCGAATTTCCGGATTTTTGAATTTACGAATTTTAGAATTTCCGGATTTTTGACTTTCGAATTTTAGAATATACGAACTTTTGAATATTCAAATTTACGAATATTTGGAAAAATTCATTAAACGGGTTTTCGTTAATTCAGATACTTCCGAATTAACTAATTTGTTGAAATTCCTTAAAAAACGAATTTGGAATGAAAGGAATTGCACATGTCTAATAAATAGACATGTCGATAAAGAAACTCAGGTAAGTAAATAGCAAGGTGAGAGGCCAATACACTTACTGAGACATTTTTTACCCTAATGTAGGGAAATGCATTAGGGTAAAAACGGTCTTAGCTTTAGAACCACTTTAAGGCCCCATTCACACCTGAGCTTAGTGGAAACGCGCGTTCCAGTTCTTTGTTTTTTTTTTTACGTTTTTCGCGCGTTAAAGCACGTCGCACCTAGGGCAGCCCATTCACTTAAATGGGCTGCCCTACGCGTGACAAACACCCCAAAGTAGCTCCAGAACCTCTTTGGTCCTCGAGCGTTGGGTGTTTTTTTCAGTGTGCATTTGTAGAGTGTTTGTAGTGCAAAACGTGTGTCTGATACCTGCGTGCAGTGCCAGGATTGCGCCCCCCCCCCAAGATGTATGAGCATTATGTGTCAGTGAACCCCCCCCCTCAAAAAAAAAATCAATCATTGCATGCTCACCCCCTAAGCACCCAGCTCAAATTCTCTCTTTCCCCATATGCCCCCAGCACAAATCCCCCCCCCCAAAAAAAAATCTTCTCCCCCCTAGCACAAATCCTCTACCCCTCAAATTTCTCTTCCAAGCACAAATCCCCCCCCTCCAAGTCCCCCCCTTTCAGCACAAATTCCCCTCCACCAATCCCCCATCCTAGCACAAAACCCCCCACAAATTTCTCCTCCTGGCACAAATCCCCCACAATCATCCCTACTACCACAAATACCCCCCCCCCAAAACAAATATTTCCCCCCTACCATATTACTTTTATAGCACAACCCCCCCCCCCAAAAAAAATCCTCCCTCCTAGCACAAATCCTCTTCCCCAATCCCCCCTCCCAACACAAATCCCACCCCCCAAATCACCACTCCTAGCACACCTCTTCAAATTTACCCTTAGCCACCCCTCAAATTCCCCTTCTCAACACAAATCCCCCCCACTCCAAGTCCCCCCCTTTCAGCACAAATTCCCCTCCACCAATCTCCCATCCTAGCACAAATCCCCCCACAAATTTTTCCCCCTGGCACAAATCCCCCACAATCATCCCTACTAGCACAAATACCCCCCCCCCAAAAAAAAAACAAATATTTCCCCTCTACCATATTACTTTTATAGCACAACCCCCCCCCCCCCCCCACAATCATCCCTACTAGCACAAATCCTCTTCCCCAATCCCCCCTCCCAACACAAACCCCCCCCCCCAAATTACCACTCCTAGCACACCTCTTCAAATTTACCCTTAGCCACCCCCCAAATCCCCCTTCTCAACACAAATCCCCCCCCAAATCTCCTTGTGCCCCCCCCCTGCCTTACATCATACCACAGTGCCCAGGGCAGCCACCCCTCCTGCCCACCCCTTGTCCCGACCCTGCCTGCGCGACCCATGTTTGTTGCGTGTTTCCCGAAACGCGCGCCAAGACGCAACATATTTATGCGTTTTTTGTTACGCATTGATGAAGCGCTCAAGTGTGAATGCAGCCTAATAGCCTAACCTCTTTGGAGACCAGCATTCTGGTAAGTTCTATTTCTTGTTGCAATGTGGCTGCGCTGCCAAAAAGGCGGGTGATATTTCAGTACGGCAGCCAAGCAAACGCCATTTTCCAAAAAAAGGGTCAGGAATTGAAAGCACAAAAGTTTTTTTTTTCACGTGACGGGTCCCCTTTAAATGGTTGGAAGGCTTTTTTTATGCCTGCTGCAGTGACATTACTAAGAAAAGCAATGGGCTCGCCGGCCAATTTATAACACGTCTCCTAATGCTATAATTAACTCGAGCGCAGACCCCTCCGCCGCCTTTGGCTGCGGTAAAACACTTTTAATCAGAAAGCATGTTATCAAAAAGCTCTTTCTGTGTAATGCTCCTTAAAAAAGAGTGGCTGATATGTGCCTTGTACTGAAAGGGTGCAATCCACTCCATGAAGAGGTGCTCCGGAGGCTCCGGGGTAATGGAGGACTTGGATCTGTTTGTCATGAAGTGCAGGCAGGAAAGACTCTAATGATTCATGGAAATGGAGGATTTTTTTTGGAGTGGCCACACTTGAGACCTCATCCTTGAATTACACAATATGTGAATTATATATAATATGTGTCTGCTAAAAAAAAACAATCTTTCCCAACATTGGATTTTTTTGATTTTTCAATGAGACCTGCTTGACATAACTATTGATACGGGTCAGGCTTTTAATAACATTGTTCCTATACAGGATTTGAGTTAGAATTTGTTAAAATGCAAGTCTATGAGTTGGCCATAAACCCAATGCACTCCTCTAGTGGTTGATATTTTATCTCTGTATTCCACTAAGTGTTCCCCCTAGTGGCCAATATTTTTTTTTTTTTACTATTTCAACAATATAAATATGGTAAAAGAAACAGAAATGTAAATTGAAATACAGTCAGGGGGGACTTTTCACATGCTGCAGAAAGTTGACAGGCTGCACCACCTGTCAAGCTTGGCCATTCAGTTTCATTGTGGTTGTTGTCGTGCATTAGCCCCATTGTAAATTGCTATTTGGCAAAACGTAAAAAAAAAAAAAAACAGGCATTCAGGACGCAGCAAGATCGCCAGAACATCTGACAGTGGCTACTTAGCTGCACTCTGAAAGATGATCCACCACAGATTGTTTTTTGCAGAGCATGGGCTAGTGTGAACCTAGCCTAAAAGGCTTTTGGGGGCTCGTCCGGGATGACCTGGACGCATAGGAAATGGGATGAATGATGCTTTCGATGATGCATCCAAGGTGCAGCTGCTATGCATGAATCTCTCCATTGCATATAGGGGGTGGCGAGGAGAGAGGGGGCGGCGCCCGGGCAACCCTGATGGACGGGCTGCCCCTGCTGACAACCGTGTACCGGCCCCGGCTTTGATTACCGTTTTCACCTGCCTACCCCCTGCCCTGACTTCGGCTCCCTCCCTGATTCTCTTCTATCTCCTGCCAACTGTACCCTGCACAGCCGAGTGGTCTCCACATTGTCAGTCGAGCGGACCTGGGGGCTGCGACTTGGTTCCAGTTTTCTGCAAATCCAACCCCACCATCAGGGGCCCTGGTGAAGAAGCAGGCTGGGGCTTAGACTCTGCAACCTGGGGAACCTCGAGTTGATGATCTACAAGGGCTCACTATCAGAGAAACCTGCTCTGGTGACACCTAACAGGTTTGCCCTTGCTTTTGAGAGATTTCCTAACTTGCGTTTTGGGTCTCAGAGGCAGGAAGTGAAGGAATACATTTGTGCACCATGTGGGCGCTAAAGCCTATACTCTTTGCCGCAGCACATGGGCAACAAGAGGTTAAAATGTTCCCTCACTAAAAAATTTACATGTATGTTGTACAGCTTTTTGAGTGTACTGACCCGCTTCGGGTACCATGTGATCGCTGTGACCAATCACAGCAGATTACATGACAATTGAAAACAATGGATGGCTTCCTTACATGCCATCCATTGTGTACAATTGTGTTGCTAGCTGTGATTGGTCACAGGGATTACATGGTATAGATAAGGCCACAGCTCATCTGTACCATGTGATTAGATGTGACCAATCACAGCTAATCACAACAAAACACACTAATTTCATTCAGTAAAAATGTTTGCTTACACCAGTGAAATCCACTGGTATAAGCAATCATAATGTGTATAAAAAAAAATCCTGATCACTTTCCCAGAGTTGTACAGTGTTACTATGGTATAAAGCAGGTAAGAAAAAAAAAAGAAGGTAAAAAAAAAATCTTAATAAAAAGATAAAAAATGTAATAAAAAATCCCCCAAAAAATGAAAAAAAAAACCTTTATTTTTATTTATATTTTTTTTAACATACTGGTACCAGTCAGTGCCCCTGATCTCCACCACACCTGTTATATGATAATTCTGTACTGCACTGGTGACAGTATGTAACAAAAAAAAAAATTGTAAAAGATTTTTTTAAATTTCTTGTGACAAAAAATTGAAGCTTAAAAAAAAACTCGCCCTGCCTCTTACTAAATACCTTGGACTTCCTACTTTCCATTTGGGGGATATTTGTACTGTCCTGGTGTTTTCAGGCCTCAGTTCATCAGGACTGATAGATTTTTTTGATATATATCTCATAGTTTGTGGACTCTATAACTTTCCTACAGACTAAATAATATACACTGATTTGGGATATTTTAACCAAAGAAATGTAGCAGAATACATTTTGGCCTAAATTAATGAAGAATGATTATTTTTTTGCAAAATTTCACAACAGAAATTAGGAAAAAATATTTTTTTTTTCCAAAATGCTTACTTTATTTTATTTTTATTTAGCAAAAAAAATAAATAAAAACCCAGTGGTGATTAAATACCACCAAAAGAAAGCTCTATGTATGTGAAAAAAAAAGATAAAAATTAATAATATGGGTACAGTGTTGCATGACCGTGCAATTGTCATTCAAAGTGTGACAGCGCTGAAAACTGACCTGGGCAGGAAGGGGGGTAAAAGTGCCCGGTATCGAAGTGGTTAATCGTCAACTGGGTCGAAGAGCATCCAAGAAAGTGTACTTTATATTTAAAGGGACAAGCGACTTACCGCTCTGGTGACGGAGATGAACCTGTCGTAGCTGATGAGGACGATGTTGAAGACAGATGCCGTGCACAGCAGATAGTCCATGACCAGCCACAGCTTGCACAAGCCTTTGCCGAACTTCCATTGGCCGGTCAGGACATACGGGATGTAGAGAGGGATGCAAAACCCGCCTGCGGGAAAGAGAAGCGGTGAAATCCTATTCTTATACGGTATGTATATTTCATCCATTTAGATGGTGCTGACCAATTCCCTAATGCTTTCTATAGTCCAGTGAGCCTTTCACACCAGCCTGAGGCAGGGGAGCTTACATTCTAATGTCCCTAGCGCAAAATAGGACCAATCTGGTCAGAAGTTGATTAAAAGAAACCTGACATTCTGAAAATGCCAACTGCCTGGCTTTCTCTGGCTTTTTAAATCAATAAACAAACACACGACAGGGTTCTAAACCGATGTCTGGCATTCATCTTTCTCCAGTGGAGCGGTGTTTATGTTCAGAAAGTGTTACTGATTGGCTGCTCTGGCTGCTTTAGGTCAGGGCGCCTGACCTGCACGCTTGTTCATTGACTCGGAGGCCCCATTTACACCTCTGCGTTTTGTAGCTGGAAGCTCGGAGCTCCAAAACAGAGGAGAAAAAAAACAAAAAACAATTATTCTCTATGGAGTTGGTTCACATCTCCACTACAAGTCGCCTGAAGCCAAACGCCTGAAGCTTAAAAAAGTCCTGGAGCTTTTTTTTTTTGTAACTCGAATCGGACAGATTGGTGTGTTTTTGAAGCGTTTTTGTTACAAAGAAATGCATGGAGACACTTGATTTGAGCGTGTTTTGTTGCACGTTTTGGAGCGTTTTGCTCCAATGCAATAATAAATGAAAATAAATAATAATAAATAAAATAAAAAAATAACAAATAGTAAAAATAAATAAAAAAAACCATAACCCCAACCCTTAACACTAATATTAACCCCGCAAAAATTAAAAAATAACACTCCTAAAGCCACATCCGTATAAACTTGATTGGAAGAGAAAAGGGATAAAGGGCCACAGGGCCCTAATTCAGACTTTACAGGCAAGATGGGCAATGATATACTACAAAAATATATTTTATTAACAATAAGTCATATCAAACAGGACAAGTAAAAAAGAATTAAAAACATACGATAGGCATATGATAGTAATGAATATCTAGTGTAAACAAGAGAGTTGACACCAAATAAACGGCAGTGAGCCCCTGTGCGTCAACGCGTTTCGCTGTTTTGCTTCATCAGGACACACTTGGGGGTAGTTGAAAGGAACAGGTCTCACTTGTCAGCATGGAAATATCTCAACATGGAGAGCTTCCAGATGATCACCCAGGAATCACTGTGTAAAGCAGGAGGCAGTTTAATTTAAAACTGCCTCCTGCTTTACACGGTGACTACCCCCGAGTGTGTCCTGAGGAAGCAAAACGGCGAAACGCGTTGACGCACAGGGGCTCACTGCCGTTTATTTGGTGTCAACTCTCTTGTTTACACTAGATATTCATTACTATCATATGCCTATCGTATGTTTTTAATTCTTTTTTACTTGACCTGTTTGATATGACTTATGGTTGATAAAATATATTTTTGTACTATATCATTGTCCATCTTGCCTGTAAAGTCCGAATTAGGGCCCTGTGGCCCTTTATCCCTTCTCTCTTCCAACCTAATATTAACCCCTAACCCTAATATTAAACCCTAACCCCTAGCACTAATATTAACCCCTAACACTAATGGTAACCCCTATTCCTAAACCCCTAACCTTAACCCCTAACCTAACAAAATAAATACATAATAAGTAAATAATTAAATGAATAAATTAACCCCTAACTTTAACAATTAAACCCTTAATCCCTTATAAAAAAAATAAGTAAAAAAATAATAATAAAATATAATAAATAATCATTTTTCTCTATTGGGTAATTAAAAAATTCCAAAGCTCAAAAACGCTTTTAAATGCTGTACACAAATGCTCAAAACATGCATACTAACGCTTGAAAATATGCCTGAAAATTGCGATGCTCAGGTGTGAATGCAGCCTGACAGTACTCAAGCCAAAGGATCGGCATGACAGCCCACCTTTTTTTGTCTTTTGAGATGTGATTTGGGGTTGTGGGGGGTAATCAGGACACTCACACTTCAAAACAAATGCTGATGCAGCCTCCCCACCATGCATTAAAATCAGAGGCTCAACTTTAGAACCAGATTGCTAACTTGTAAGGTATGTTTATGACTACAGTTGCCTGTAACTTCAGTAGGATGCTGTAGGATGCCCAAGCAGTTCCTCATAAGTCATATGTGCCTTTCATTACTTTCATAACCAAAGCCCATCAATTCTATTATGTAAGTGTCAGTAATCACATTTGATGTGCTATTCTCCTGGTTATTAAAAGATTGGTTGAGTCATCACTGAAATCAGTTATGAGCGGATTCTGATGGGCTAAACATCACCCCACTTTGCCTAAATCTTTCATAAAGATTTTCCCACCTGTGTTTTCAGCTCTACTATACGCACAGTGATGTATAATTACTTCTGCATCTCCAGTAGACTCGATCCTTTTAATAAGTGAACAATTCAGCAATGAGTGTGGGACTCCCACTCTTTCAGCACTACAACAGTGGGCAGAACACTTAGTATTTTAGGTAATGATCTCTCCTTTTGAGGCCAGTGGACAGTTCAGCCCCCCTCAAAGTGGAATACACATTTTCAGTGGACGACACCTCCAAGTGTAACTGGAGTCAGAGGTGGTGGGATGGTGATGATTGGGATAGGGGTAGTGAAGAATGTGGTGAAGGTTTTGTAAGGTTTCACATTGTCTGGTGGGTCTTTATGAAAAATGTATGGACAAGGGGATACCTGTAATGATTCAAACTGGCTTAGTGGGTGGGTTTTTATAGGTAATTTTGAACACTGGGGTTCCTTTAAGGGCTTAAGATTGGATGGTGGGTCTTTATTAAGAGTGTATGGACAATGGGTATTTCTGTAAGGCTGGTGGGTCTTTATGAAGAATGTATGGATATTGTGGGTATTTGTAAGCCTTCACACTGGCTGGTGGGTCTTTATGAAGAATGCATAGAGATTAGGAAATAAAGCTAATGGGTATTTATAGAGAATTTATGTACATTGGGGTTCCTTAAAAACTGCACATTGTCTGGTGGATCTCTATGGAGATTTCATGGATATTGGGGTTCCTGTAAGACTTCACATTGTCTGGTTGATCTATGTGAAGAATGTGTGGACATTGGAAATTCCTCTAAAGCTAGTGAGTCTTTATGGAGAATTAATGAACAGTTGTGTTGCTGTAAAGTATTTGGATTGACTGGTGAGTCTTTATGAAGCTGGTGTGGATTTTGAGGGTTCCTGTAAGGCTTTAGATTGTCTGGTAGGTCTTTGTGTAGAATGTATCGACTTTGGGGGTTCCTATAAAGCTGCTGAATCTTTATTGAACATTTAAGGACTTTGAGGTTCCTGTAGGGGTTTCACGTTATCTGATGAGTTTTTTGGAAGATTGTAGGAGTATTAGGGTTACTTTAAGGCTTCACATTGTCTGTTGTGTCTTTATGAAGATTGTATAGACATTGGGGATACCTCTAAGGCTTTTGGATCTTTATGGAGAATTTAAGGACATTGGGGTTTCACATTGCCTGGAGGGTATATATAAGGATTGCATGGATATTTGGGTTCCTGTAAGGCTTCACATTGTCTGGTGGAGCTTTGTGCAAAATGTATAGATTATGGGGATTCCTGCAAGGCTGTTAGCTTTTTATGGAGCATTTTGGGACAACTGGGTCTCTATAAGGGCTTTACATTGTCTGGTGGGTCTTTATGAGGAATATATGCTCATCGAGAGGGTCCTTTAAAGCTAGTGAGTCTTTATGGAGAATTTTAGGACATTGGGGTTCCAGTAATGGCTCCACATTGTCTGCTGGGTCCTTATGAGAAATGCAAGCTTATTGAGAAGGTCCTTCAAAGCTGGTGGGTCTTTATGAAGAATGTTAGGCTATTGGGGTTCCTGTAGTAGCTTCACGTTGTCTGGTGGGTCTTTATGAGGAATGTATGCTAATTTAGAGGGTCCTTTAAAGCTGGTGGGTCTTTATGGAGATTTTATAGACATCGGGGTCCCTGTATGGGCTTCACATTGTCTGGTGGGTCTTTGTGAAAAATGTATAGACATTAGGGATTCCTGTAGGCTGTTGGGTGTTTATCGAGAATTTAGGGACAATGGGGTATCTGTAAGGGCTTTACATTGTCTGGTGGGTCCTTATGAGGAATGCATGCTTATTGAGAAGGTCCTTTAAAGCTGTGGGTCTTTATGGAGATTTTATGGACATTGGGGTTCCTGTATAGTCTTCACATTGGTGGGTCTTTGTGAAAAATATATAGGCATTGGGGATTCCTGTAAGGCTGTTGGGTTTTTATAGAGAATTTAGGGAAATTGGGGTATCTGTAAGGGCTTTACATTGTCTAGTGGGTCTTTATGAAGAATGTAAGCTCATCTAGAGAGTCATTTAAAGCAGGTAGGTCATTATGGAGAATTTTAGGACATTGGGGTTCCTGTAATAGGTCCAGGTTGTCTGTTGGGTCTTTATGAGGAATGTATGCAAATTAAGAAGGTCCTTTAAAGCTGGTGGGTCTTTATGGAGAATTTATGGACATTAAGGTTCCTGTAATAACTTCATGTTGTCTGGTGGGTCTTTATGAGGAATGCATGCTAATATAGAAGGTCTTTTAAAGCTGATGGGTCTTTATGGAGAGTTTTAGGACACTGGGGTTCCTGTAATAGCTTCACATTGTCTGGTGGGTCTTTATGAGGAATGCATGCTGTTAGAAGGTCCTTTAATGCTGGTGGGTCTTTATGAAGATTTTATGGACATTGGGGTTCCTGTATGGGCTTCACATTGTCTGGTGGGTCTTTGTGAAAAACAGAATTTAGGGACATTGGGATCTCTGTAAGGGCTTTACATTGTCTGGTGTGCCTTTATGAGGAATGTATGCTCACCAAGAGGGTCCTTTAAAGCTAATGGGTCTTTATGGAGAATTTTAGGACATTGGGGTTCCTGTAACAGCTTCACGTTGTCTGCTGGGTCTTTGTGAAAAATATGTATACATTGGGGATTCATGTAAGGCTGTCAGGTTTGTATATGGAATTTAGTGACAATGGGGTCTCTATAGGGGCTTTACATTGTCTGGTGGGTGTTTATGAAGAATATATGCTAATCGAGAGAGTCCTTTAAAGCTGGTAGGTCATTATGGAGAATTTTAGGGCATTGGGGTTCCTGTAATAGGTTCAGGTTGTCTGTTGGGTCTTTATGAGGAATGTATGCAAATTTAGAAGGTGCTTTAAAGATGGTGGGTCTTTATGGAGAATTTATGGACATTGAAGTTCCTGTAATAACTTCATGTTGTCTGGTGGGTCTTCATGAGAAATGCATGCTAATTTAGAAGGTATTTAAAGATGGTGGGTCTTTATGGAGAATTTATGGACATTGGGGTTCATGTAAAAACTTCATGTTTTCTGATGGGTCTTTATGGTGAGTGCATGCTAATTTAGAAGGTCCTTTAAAGCTGGCAGGTGTTTATGGAGAATATATTGATAGAAGCTCTGAGATTAGCAGCAAATTCAGACCAAGTGCATAATATATAAATGTGAGCACCCCATGGGGTGGGAGCAGACACTCACCCACCAGGAAGTCAGCAATGGCCAGGTTGAGGAAGAAGAAATTGCCTTGAGTCCGGAGCCCTTTGTCCACCACAAAAGCCAGGATGACCAGAGCATTGCCCAGCACCGTGGCCAGCACCATGAGAATCATCAGCACGGGCCAGCAGGATGGAAACACTGGGAGTGAACTGTCCATAGTACTGAAACTGCTCCTCACTGCCTGCCAGGCACCTGTTCCCCACCAAGCTGTCCACAGCGGAGCTGTTCACCCCTGACATTGCTGCCTTCAATCCCGGGCGGCTGAAAAGTGCCTTCAAAGAACAGAGCTCCTCCAACACTTCACATCATCCAAGTGGAGATCCTGCTGGCCACAGAGGCTCCAAGCTGGCCAGGACAGCCTGACTCATCTGCAAACTCCGAGCCCCTGAGCTTCATGAGATGCAATGTGCTCAGACCCCAGAGAAGAGAATAAGAGAAGTCACAGCGCTGCTGCTGAATGAGGAGCTTGTAGAGCAGCTCAGCTGCGCCATCATGAGGAGGAGAAGAGAATGACACCAATGGACATTCTCAGGCGCTCCTGTACATCCAAAGAGGTGTTACAATGAAAGCTGAACCCTGAGCAAAAATCCACAGATGGGATACATAATGCAGCGTTCGTCCACCAGATTATGACCACTGATAGGTAAAGTGAATGACATTGAAGGAGATTTACTAAAATGGGAGCACTCAGAATTTAAATGGTAGTCAATCAGCTTCTAAAATGAGCTTGTTCAATTAGACTTGCCTACCGGGCACTTTTACCCCCTTCCTGCCCAGGTCAATTTTCAGCTTTCCGCACTGTTGCATTTTGAGTGACGATTGCGCGGTCATGCAACACTGTACCCATACGACATTTTTATAATTTGTTTTTACGCAAAAAGAGCTTTCTCTTGGTGGTGTTTAATCACCCCTGGGTTTTTTTATTTTTTTGATAAACAAACGAAAGAAGACCAACATTTTTTTAAATATAAGTTTTTCTTAGTTTCTGTTATAACATTTTGCAAACAGGTGATTTTTTTTTCCTTCACTGATGTGCACTGATGAGGCTGCAATAAGAGGCACTAATGGGAAGCACTGATGGGCACTGAAAGGCGGCACTAATAGGCTGCACTGATAGGCACTGATGAGGAAGCACTGATTGACAGCACTGATGGGCACTAATAGGCACTGATGAGGCAGCACTGATGAGGCTGCACTAATATGCGTCACTAATGGGCACTGATAGGCAGCACGGAAAGGCAATAATAAGCAGCACTGATAGGTGGCACTGATGAGGAAGCACTGATTGACAGCACTGATGGGGCTGCACTAATATGTGGCACTAATGGGCACTGATAGGCAGCACTGAAAGGCAATAATAAGCAGCACTGATAGACGGCAATGATAGGTGGCACTGATGAGGAGGCACTGATTGGCAGCACTGATGGGCACTGATTGGCAGCGCTGATGTGCACTGATTTACAGGACTGATGTGCACTGATTGGCATCACTGATTGACAGCACTGATTGGCATCACTGATGGGCACTGATTGGTATCACTGATGGGCACTGATTGGCATCACTGATGGGCACTGATAGGCAGCACTGATAGGCACTGTTGGGGCTGCACTGATAACCTTTCACACTAGCTGGTTACCGACTCTCTCCTCACACTGTGACACCACGTAAGGAAAGGAATGCTGATAAATTGTGGTCAGCTATGATTGGACACAGCTGATCATGTGGTAAAGAGCTGCTGTGATTTCCTCCTAACTCTGATCCGTGATCATCAATCATACAGCGTGGCGGTGTGTGTGTGTGTGTGTGTGTGGGGGGGGGGGGGTTCTGGGAGGATGTCAATAAACACCCTCCCAGAACTGGACGTCCATGCTGTAGCCATCATTCGGCTATAGCGTGGTCAGGAAGTGGTTAAAGTGGTAATGTTTCGGCTATAAAAAAAGAAAAAGTATACATGTCATACCTGCTTTGTGTAGTGGTTTTAAACAGAGAAGCCCAATCCTCTTCTTCTCTGCCCCCTCCCCCCATGCCGGCACTCCTGGCTCCTCCCAGTTGACCAGTGCGTCTGGCACCAACAACCATGCAACGTTCAAAGTCACTTAAATCTCCTTTTTTTCCCATTCTGATGCTCGGTTTGAACTTTCGCAAATCGTCTTCACCATGTCTAGATGCCTAAATGCATTGAGTTGCTGCCATGTGATTGGCTGATTAGCAGTCTGTGTTACCAAGCAATTGAACAGGTGTACCTAATAAAGTGTCCGGTGGGTGTATAACCCAATGCATCTGTTGTCGTGCTACAAGAGAGTCTACATGTTTTCAATGTGTGCAAAAATAACCTGACTGAGATAAACATATTATAGAGGATCAATATCCATACTGTGAGGATGGTTACTATAACTAGACGCTAAGAACCTGTAATAGCCTCACTTTAGTATTGATTTGGTGACATATTCAATCTGAGTTGTTTAACTACTTTACTGTCTGGTAGAAATAAGAAAATAGATGTGTTATGTCTGATATGATTAATGACGCTCCCATATCCTGGGAATATCAGTACACTGAGAACAATGTTTTCATAAAAAGATGTTAAAGGGAGGAAAATAGAAAATGAGTCGGCAATAGAACAGAAAAACAGAGAGAGAAGGAGAGAGAGAGAGACAGACAGACAGCGAGACAGAGAGGGAGAGAGAGAGAGAAAAGGAGAGAGAGAGAGAGAGAGAGAAGGAGAGAGAGAGAGAAGGAGAGAGAGAGAGAGAGAGAGAGAGAGAGAGAAAGGGGGAAAGGGGGGGGAGAGAGAGAGAGAGAGAGAGAGAAGAGAGAGAGAGAGAGAGAGAGAGAGAGAGAGAAAGGGAGAGAGAGAGAGAGAGAGAGAGAGAGAGAGAGAGAGAGAGAGAGAGAGAGAGAGAGAGAGAGAGAGAGAGAGAAAGAGAGAGAGAGAGAGAGAGAGAGAGAGAGAAGGAGAGAGAGAGAGAAGGAGAGAGGAGAGAAGGAGA